>VZRM01000538.1:1426893-1656366 GCA_013397955.1 Grantiella picta
AGCCTGCGCCGCCTTCCGGCCCCGCGCGTCCGCCGCCGGAACCCTTCCGTGCTGCCCGAACGGAGAGTTCCGGCCCGCGGGCGGCGAGCTCCAGAGGCGACAGAAAAGCTCCCAAATCACCCCCAAGTCGTGGGCTGCAGCACCCGTGGCCGATGGAGCTATTCTGACCGGGGGGAATATCTCACCCAAGGGCGAGGACGTGCAGAAATAGCCACGGGCGCTCTTTACCCCCCGCAGCCCTTCCCTCCCTGCCATCACTGCTCTGCCTGCGCTCCAGCCGCGAGCCAGGGAAATCCAACACAAAAGTGTCCAAAACGGGAAAATGCTAGCGGCAGGGGGGGGTTATCGCTGGCAAGCACCACTTGGGCACACAGGGTTGCGGGACAATGGGCTCAAAGCCTTCCTGCGGGTGCTGAGCAGATGCCTTCAGGGGTGCGGTGGTGTGTGGGGAAGAAGCGACTCTGCTGTGTCAAACTTCACGGGCTGCGAGGAGGAACCACTTCAGGGCTTTTCTCACAGGGAAGCCAGTGACAGGACGAGAGGAAACGGCGTCTGGTTGCGGCAGAGGAAGTTTAGATCGGATATTGGGGAAAATTACCCACGGAAAGGGTGGTTAAGCATTGAACAGGATGCCCAGGGAAAGTTGTGGGATCACCGTCCCCGCATGTGTTCAATAAACCGCGTAGATGTGGCACTTAAGGATATGGTTTGGTGATGGCCCCGGCAGTGCTGGGGTAATGGGTTGACTTGATGAGCTTAGAGACCTTTCCCAGCCTGAATAACCCCATTATTGTATGTCCAGGTATTCCGAGGGAGTGCCTGGGCCCTGCGAGAGCGGGAAGGCAGCGTTTATGCGAAGTATATTTAGCAGTGTAGCTGGGAAAAGTTAAAGTGGGTGGGTCAGGCAGAGGCTTCTGGGCAGCCTGGCACAGGGATGGTACCTCTGACGCTCTGGCTTTAGTGAGGTGTGCCTTTCATCAGTATTCACCATTAACTCACCTTTCTTTCTTTCCTGAGCAGGGAACCAGCACAGCCAAGAATGTGCTAGTTAGGATAGCAATGGGATATGAACCCATTTGGTTTTGGTAGAAATCTCTTTTTATAAAGACACATGAGCTTTCAGGATGGTCAGCTGGAATCTGTCCTTTCTTAATACCGTACTACTGTGGTACATGTGCACTTGAGTCGTGTAACTGGGCATTTTTACTGTTCACATGCAAAACTGTGATACAGAAAATTACAAGTAGCTTTCACACACACTCCTTGTCCCGTGTTTACTTCTCGTCCTTTTAAGAAGTAGCCACATTGTGTGTTGAGAAATGCATCTCCCAAGTTTACAGTCCAACTGACTGAATTCCCTCTCTTAAGTTTGTTAGACATCTTTGCTATGTCAGTGATCGCTGCATCTTTTTGCTCTCTCCCTGGCATCAAGAACAGCAACAGGGATGTTGCTAAATTTCATGCAGATGTGTTTTCTAATGGGGTCCACTGGTAGCTTATGTAGCTGCTCTGACCTCTATACCAGGAGGAAGAAGAAGTCTAAAAATGATAAAGGTGTTGTGTCCCAATTTCTGAGTGCTGTGGCAACCCTACAGTAATGCTAACTCTACCAAAGTGCCCAGGAAGTAGCAAAATTCTATTTGCCCCCTTTTTAAAGATGTGGATGATGCCTGATGGGTTTTTTGTCCTTTTTGCATTATACTTTTATATTCTTTTATATCATTTTATACCCTTCCCCATTCCTGTACTTTTACTCTCTGTATCTTAACTCTACATGTTTATAACTCTTGTACCTTTGCCTCGCTCAGAATTCTTTGGGGAAGAATTAGGATCCTATTTCTATTAAAAAGGTAATACCCTTTTCTTATACTGTATGTCTGCGGCTCAATTTTTATTACGAGCATTTTTAGGCATCATGGAACCAAGGCACATAGCAAAATCAAGTGACTTGCCAAGCCGTGACTGATGTTTCCAGGCAGAGAAGAGGGCTCACTTAATCCTAGCAAGCCTTGTAGCCACAGTATGATGCTTTTCTCATGTAGCATCTTGCACAGCTGAGGTGATACAGGATTTCATGCACCAGTAACTTGGAAGTAATATGTGGGACCATACATTTTTGAGAGAAAAGTTTTAGTGCTGTTCTTTTCTCCTTTTTATCACGATGCAAAATCAACCTTTTAATTTTTTTTTTAAAAGTACATGCAGCTTTTCATGGTGCTGAAGAGGCATGAACTTGTCGGGTTTCTGTGTGTAAGGGAGAGTGGGTGTAGCAAGATGGCTGCAACTTTGAATGCAATCAGATGGCAAATTGCCTGCCCTCATCAGTGGGACAGGAATTCAAATGCCCCCTGAACACAGCAGTAAAAGGCTGAAATACAAAAAGGCACATCAGTGGAAATGGCTAGCAATTTTTTTTTGAGGAAAGGAAGAGAAAGGAAGAACACCCATTGCAAAAAAATCTTTCCCACCAGTCTGCTGCCTTGGGTAATCCTCAGAATAGCAGAAAGTGGAAACACCACTTTTGAACTGGCAGCCTTCACAGGAGAGAGGTCACCTGGGTTTCACCTGATCAGTTTGGAGGCTTTCCCCAACTTTGCAATGAAATTGGAAAAAACAAAAAAGCAGGGGTGGGAGTGCAGCCAACTGATGGTTTGCAGTGAATGCTGCAAGAAAACATGCAGGTGGGCTGATTATTTTCACTCATGTAGCTCTCTAATTGCTGAAATTGTCTCCGGTATAGTGCAGCTCCTCAGCTGAGGACTGCAGGTACAAGTAAGACATATATGTGAAGGAGGACAGGGTGTACCTGTCCACACACAGGTGTGTTTTCTTCTGACAAAATGGCACTTCCTTTAAAAAAAGAGGAAACAACCTGAGAAGTGTAAATCTATCCTAGGAATCTTCCAGCTCAACCTTCCCATTAAAAAAAAAAAAAAAAGTGAATATAAATGTAGCAATGCTTTGTGAGTGAAATGTCCATGCTACTCAGGAGTAGAGGGAGTTTGTCAAGTAACTCCTTCATGCCAGAAAGACTGCACATAGGTTAAGATAGCAGGTGTGACTGCAAAACCCATAATCCCAGGTGAGGAATGTCAATCTGAGCAATGAGTTAAGTTCTTTCTGGGAGTCAGCTGTGACCTGTGTTAGCAGACAAGAGCCAGAGTGAAGGAGGGAGCTCTGTTCAACTCACCAGCAAAGACCTTGGGACTTTACAGTAATGGGGCTCACTTAAGCCCCATGCTGTTCTATCACAATATTTGGTGTGTGGGTAAACCCAAGGGATGCAGTTGAGTATTGCAGAGCTGCAGGGTTTTTTCCAAGCAAATCTGCACAGAACTGGGGCCTTCCTTCTGTGTGTTTGTTGGAATATCACCTTAGCAACCTGCAGCAAACCTTGGCTTAGACCACTGCTCCCCACTACCCACAGCAGGTCTCTAAAAGACCAAATTGTAAACCTTTTAGCTGACATCAGTTATGTACCTTTGATATTTGGAGACTAATAGAAAAGATAATTTAAATTAATACTATTATTATGATTTCATTTTCCTTTCATAGCTGTAGACTCTTTAATAAAAAAAAGTAGAACACCACATTGTTCAGCATGGTAAAATCTTCATATGGAAAGGTTTTACCTTAGGGTAATAAGCACTTAGCAGTGTATTAGTGCTTTTTTCAAATCTCTTGTGGACTTATTTTCCCCTACGAACTAAAAATACAATTCATCTCTGTATCTAGCTCAAGAATTATAGATGTTAATGTATTTTGGGCTAAGAGGGATTATGAATCTCTTTGAATTTTTTGGAACTCTTTTTGGTTTGGAATTGGATTTGAGATAAAAAGGAAGGTAGGGTTCTAGTTGGTGGAGAATATATTTTAGATCATTGGTTATCTCAAAAAGATAAGATGTAATTTACCTTAAAGGAGTTATCAGAATTTAAAATGATCCACTAAAAGGCAGTAGAAGTTTAAATTTGCATTAAAAAAATCTGCAGGAGAAATTGATGGCAGCTCAGCCTAAAGGCAGAATGGCCTTTCTGAAACCCTAAGTAGATAAAACAGGAGAAAAATATCCCATTTCAGAGATATATTCATATACTTAATGATGTTACCCTGCACAAAGTCCATAATGTTTTATTGCAAGGAGTAGCTTGGAGCAATGAAAATAACATTCAGAGCCTCATTAGAAAGCCTTTACCATATGGTCAGTTTTGTCTTCAGTGCATCCTACACCAACTCACCAACTATTACGTGTTTGTTTTACATGCTGAGAACTGTACAGACAGAAGGAGATTTCCAATTGATTTTTCAATACCATGAAGGTGTCTTTCCAAATTATTCAGGGCTGTTACAGAATTGCTGACCTGTATCAACCGCTGATAATGATTTGTTTTTAAGTAGACAGCATTTGTAATCAGGATTGTGTGAAGTAAACAGAACGATCTGCAGCAGCTGGGGTTCTAGAGACACTTCTATAGACCACCTCCACACATGAAAATGGCTGATGGTTTATATAGGTCAGCATACAATAACCTGTTGAGCTCTGCATTTTATGTCATGGTGCATTATAGAAGCCCCTTGTAGCACCTCTGATAATGAAGTGCTGTAACTGCCTCATTCTATGTAACCAGAAACACTTCAAAAATTAGTCAGAGATCGTTTGTACCAGAAGAACAATTTATCTGATTCCTAATTTTTCTTGCTGGAAGCTTACTTTTATTCAGTCTGGCAAATGATGATAAAGAAAAGGGTTAACTTCTCCTCAGCTGTACATTACATCCCTAAATGCAAGTCCCAGGGTAATGTAATATTCTTTACATGGCAAGAGCACCATCATGCCTCGGAGGAAGGATCTCAAATCACTTCTCAAATATTAAAGTTCCCCAGTACTATTGTGAGATATTTATGATACATGACAGTGACCTTCATTTTACCTATGAGGAATCTGAGGTGCAGAAAATTTAAAAAACTTGGCCAAGAAAACAAAATGAGATACTGGAGGAGGAAAGAACACAAGAGTCATTGATTTTTTTAGTCCTGTGCTTTAACAGCTAGAAAATGCTCCTTCTGAGAATAGGGAAGGAAAGAAAATAGGGGGGAAGTGGGAATAAGAAACTAGAGGTGTTGTATGTAAGAATTAAGATTCATTGGCAGAGTGGGGTATGACATGTAAAGGGAGATCACAGTGGCTTCCAGATGAAATACACCCACAGAGGGAGAGATGTGCAGCATGACAGGGTAAGCTCTCAAATGAAGTGTCAGCCCTTACATGGAAATGTGGATTTGAGATCTATCAGTTTGGACAGCTCCAGACAATTTATACCCATGACCAACTAATACTGGCTGCTGCTCAGTGTCTGATCAGGTGAAGAAATCTCTACAAGCAAATCTCTCCAAGTGTGAATGATGTTGCTGCAGGATAGAGATGGGGCAGAACTGAATGTGCTGGTGAGACAGCCCCTTGCATCTTGGCTTCATAGCATCACTGCTTTCATTTAAGAGTACAAAATCATAAAACTGATCCCATGGAAGACACTTCTAAAGGAGAATCAGGGAGCTATACTACTGCATTACCTGCAAACTCATTTAAAAATATGTATTTCTAACCCAAAATCTCTTGCTTACAGGACAGGGTTTCCAAAATATTCAGCACTGGCCCAAAACAGCTTCTTCTGGAACTAACAAGAATGTTTTCAATTCAGTGGGAGCACAACTTTTCCAAAGCTGTGCCTTTAGGACAATCCCACGTAAATTATTTTTTGTCAGATTTTCTCCTTAGTTTCTTAAAAGTCACATCCTTCATTATTGTTTTATAGCAAAAGAAGCAGCCAAAATTCAAACACCAAAAATAACATTTATCTAATTTCTTCATTTATATACATAAATATTTCAATGGAATGGGCAATCCATCACCATTCTGTTCTTGTGTGTCCTGGTTCTTTTTGGTTGGTTTTTTTTTGGGGTTTTTTTTTGTTTGTTTGTTTTTTTAAATAAAGGTGGCTTCAAGATTCTTTTGGTGAAAAAACAGTTCTTTTATCACACACAGGTGATCTGTGTGAGGATAAAGTTACAAATCACTGCTTGTCACAAAGTCAGGCTGTGCAAAATTTCTTTTGGAAAATGTGCCACACAGAGTTGCTGCTGCGTGTAAGATTAAAAAACACAAATGAAACAAAATAAGAATTCCCAAACATTAGAGATTATAAATATGGATAGCCAAAATACATCTTGTTCAAAAGCCAGCCAGACTGGATTAAGTAGGCATATATTAAGATATGCAATCTTGTTAGACCATGCTCTCCAAGCCAGATTTGTTTACAGTTAGGGTCTGAACACTTTGTAAGAGGTGGATGTATCAGTTTTTTGAAAAATTACTACTCAGGCCACGGACTGAGTGGGCTTGTTTGGCTGCCCATGTTATAAGGTGGTAATGGTAGAAATGCCCATGCTTCATGTCAGATATCTCTTGATTTACTTTATTACCTTTTCTTTGGAATATGGAAGTTGAAAGCAGGCAGCCTTGTGGCAGAGAGAGAAATAAAGACAACTGCAAAACTGTGTTGTTTTTATTTTAAACATGCAAAATACAGTTCATGCATCTGCCATTTTGAAAAATCTCTCAGTTCATAGCAGATTAAACCAAAGACATTTTGGCTATCGACTGTCAATAAATATTTCAAAATGCTTTACAGTGTAAATATAAGAAATTTAGCAAAATTTCAACAAACCTGTATAAAAACCAGATACAGATAACTTTTTATTTCAAGGCAACATGCTGTAATGTAAAGAGTTCACTTTTTTCTGGATTTTTTTTCTCATAAAAAGTTTTCAACAATACAACTGCTTAACAGATTTAAGCCTTTAGGCTACACATGCAAAAAAAAAAAGGTTATTTTAGTTAAAAATCACCAAAACGTGCTATTTTTTTGTTTCATTTTTTAAATACAGTAGTTGTAGACAGTAGCATTTTTCTTTTTAAATTTGTAAACGAGTGCAGGCAGGTTCATGGAGCTAGTGTCCTGGAAGACTCGTATTCTGACATACATTTTGGTTTTATCCCTTTGCCATTGTAATAGTCCACGACTTGGTTTGGAACTTCAGCCAAAACACTTTTTGCTAGAGCAGCTGGGGATGCCTGCAGGAAATGGTAGAAAACACAAGCATTAACGTGGCTCTCTGCTAGAAGTGCTGTCCAAGGGTTTTAGAGGCATTGGTGCCATGAGATCAAGGGAGGAAGTATGGTACAGAAATGGAAGGCAAAAAAGACTCAAAGTGAATCACACTATTACTGGAAAATCATTTCATGAGTCAGTTTAGGTATGAAGCTGTAGCTACCTAAAGGTACACTAAAGCCAAAAGTGCTCTGCATGACTTCAGGTCCATTTGGACTATTGTAAGTTCAGGGTAACTGAACTTCCCTGCACTCTGGGAGAGCACCATATCACAATAAAAAGCTGCAGACTTCATTCATCAGTGTTCAGCAAGGAACCCTGCAGAGCTTAAAGCTGAATATGAATGAACAACACTGTGAAAAGGAGTCCTTCATCACCATTCTTTAGTGGTTGGGAAATTTTTAATTGAATAAAAAATACCTTAAAATTTTTTGAATTAAACCATGGTTACAAGAAAGCTTCAATCCTAGGCTTGCTGGAGGCTTTAAAGCACTTCCTGCAAGGTGAAAATGGCAGGCGTCAACCAGACTTAAGAAGTGATGACCCTGAAAGGTAGAGATGGATGTAGAGGTGGCCGCTGGCTTTCAGCCCAGGCAGGGAGGAGGGTTCCTCTCCAGTGCAGTGAGAAACTCTTCCCTCCATTGCCAACAACACAGAGTTGCTGCCTCAGACCCTGACAATGCTTCATTTTAAGAAGAGGGGCCTGCGGATGTTTTGTGGGCAACCACTACCTCCGTGTGCTGCATGGATATTCCTCAGCCCCTGAATTCAGCAGTGGCAAAACTGGACTGCTGTTCTCCTTTGCACCCTCTTGCCCTATGTAATGGATTTTCTTGTTTCTAAGTGTTTGGGTAGATCTGGTTCCTCCGGAGCCAGCCTGTTTGACCATGTTCCCTTTGAATCCACTACAAAAATGCAGTAAAAATGCAAATACTTAAATGTCATTTCGAGAGGTTTAAATTGATATGTTTGTCTGCAGAGAGCACAGACTGCAGCTCAGACGATGCATGGGAGCTCAACCAGTGGCTGGATCGTATTTCTTCTGCACACCAAGGACTTTTTCCCAAATTAATGAACACCTTCCTCCTCACTGTCGGTTGTATTATCAGCCAAGTTTCAAAACTACCATGTCACAAAGCAGTTGTATTGAGTGATTATTGACCTACTGTGTTTTGTGGGCTGGCATCCTTATCCTTACAGTCTTAAAATTAGATTTACACAGAATGTAAATGGTAAACGATTTGTAGGCATGCTAATCCAAGAATGCATAAAGCCCCAGGCTATCAGAAATTCCAGTATCAAATGTTGTATTACTGCAAATACAAACATAATACTAACAAAATCAGAAACAGAATTTTCCTTGGTTTGGGGTTTTTTTTTTTGTTTTGTTTTTTTGGGGGTTTGTTTGTTTGTTTTTTTGTTAGGGTTTTTTTTTGTGTATGTGTTTTTGTATTTTGACTCACGTATGGGATTAGTAACAAATAAAATGAACTGGTATTTCCCTACTCTGGTATCTATACCAAAATATTTGTGCAGGCAAAAGAGCCTGGATCATTTCTGCATGAACAAGCTGGCAAAGCATAGAACATACTTTGTGTGAAAGTGCAGCAGCTCTTCTCAGGTGTTACACAGTAACAAAGCCCATTAATTTTAATTCTGAAAAGTGAAATGCATGGTTTTTCAGAGTTGCCCTATTCTAGCCTAAACCTGTTCTATAGAATCACTGAATGATTTGTATTGGAAGGGACCTTAAAGTTCATCAAATTCCAACTAAAATAATCAGAAAATACCCCTTGGAATCACACAAATGGCTGATTTCTACAATGCTATTGAAAATACTGTGTTTTATATCTCCTTCCCAGTGTGTCAAAGCTGTACATACCTTAGTCTGCCTCTGTGCTGTCTTAAAAAATCCCAGCCTTACACAGATGGTATAAACAGGGACTGGGGGGAGAGCCCTGGGCCAGTGCTGCACTCATAAGCCATAGCAATCAGGAAACTTCACTCTGCTCTGCCTTTAAAAATGCTGGGCAGGAGTACTGGCCATCAGCTTCTCTGGATCACGTGTGGTTCACGTCTGAACATTGGGCTAACACTCACTTCTCTTCGTTATCCTCCCTCCACCACTTCTCTCCTCTGACACCACATCCATTCCTCCTGAGTAAGGGGTCAGCCTTTCAGAACAGGCTCTGTCAGGGCTCAGGTGCACAGCTGAATCACTGCCACTTGAGGAGTCCTCAACTGAAAAGCCTTTGGTTGAGGTTTAAGCTAAAGCATTTGCTGTGCCCCCAGGCTCACAGGCAATACGTGGCTTCCCACGGAGTTGCTCTGGGGTAGCTGCCTTGACTGTGTGCTTCAGTGTGAGCATGGGCAACTGTTGCTTTATTGAGTTTCATCATGCCAGTGATGTCTCTTGGTCCTGGGTCTCTTTCTAGCAGGGAACATCCCAAAAATAGGGTTGAGGCTGGTTTCCTCTCTGATGATTTGGACCACCTGTACCTTACTTTTTGTGGTGGTAAAGCACTCTCACTTCTAGATCAGATGGTGCAAAGCAGCATTTGGTAAGTGAGAATTACACAGTAATTTCTAAGATAAAAAGCAGACCCAGTTCATTGGTGTTGTGTAAGGATTACATTTGCTGGGTCTTTAACACAGATGGGACATTAAATTAATGTTTTACTGTAATATCTCCTCCAGTGCTTAAAGAGCATCCTATCTTAAAGAGCGTCCTAGCAATAAGCACCTCAAGATGAGTAGTTCTCAATTGATAGCTAATACACAACAATCAGATCAGCCAGCAGCAGGAAAATAATCCCCTATGATTACATAATTGTTGTGTTTTACAAATGACTGTTGCTTCAATTCTATAGCTTCACAATGCTTAACCTTTAATTACAATGCATAGTGCAAAACTTTGCTCCTTGCAGTGATTACGAGCTGTGCTTTCCACACTCCTTTGTGATGTATGTGTTATTGAGCCACAGCTGTTAACCTTTATGATTAAATACAATGCAGAATGGAATACAATCTACCTGTGGCATCAGATTTGTGCCCAGTAAATATATCATACATCCAAAAGGCAGAGAATTTCATCTCTTAAAATATGACTGTGAATGGATTGAGGCAGGTGATTTTCTTCAACTACATTTCAGTGACGGGACATCACTATTCTTCAGTTTCAGGTGAAGGACACTCACATTACTGGGGTGGTGATGATTACAGACAGAAAAAAATCACTTGGGTTCAGGGAAAATTTGTTTCCTTTGTTTGTTATGTTTGCCTTTGGCAAATGGCACATGCCACCCACTATTTAATGGGACATTTAAGTGTTAATGGTTACCTTGATTTTATCAAGCCTGTACAAGTATACGATTTTCCAAGAGTCACTACAGTTGCTATTATTATTTCGATGGTTTCAAAGATATTCCTTAACGAGAGAGAAAAGGGCTTAGGTGTTTTACTGAAGTACGTCTGATACACTGTATCATGTAGGAGATTAAACTGCTGTAATTGAGCCTGCTGTCTAGACTGAGTCTTAAGCCAATAAAACATTGAAGTGGGTATGAGATTTTAGGTATGTGAACAACTAATTGAAATGTGTTAAATGCCTGTATGAGTGCTGTGCAGGCTCAGAACCTTCTCTGAAGTCAAGCTTTTAAAATAAAAGGGATTTGTTCTAAAGGTTATTTTTACAACTTCCTTCCCCACCCCCCCNAGGTTTTGAACAGATTATTTTTGATCTCTTTGGATAGATATGAGATTTTGAGTTCCAAACTGACCTGAGAATAAAAGTAATGAAAAAAAATATTGCTTGGGTTGACTCCAAGGGGATATTGGTTTACTCTTTCAGCAAAACAAAAAATAAATGCTCACACATAACATTTACTTCTCTCCTGCTGTTGTTAGTAGAGATAATATGGATGTAGGAATAAATAAATACTTGATTTATTGCAAAAAATATAAACCTCACACAATTTGATTAGTAATCTTTCTAAAAAGGTGCTTCAACTTTTTTTTTTCCCTACTTAATAAATTAACACAAGGTACATTGACAAAAGGAATGGGATTTCTACCTAAATATATATTTTGCTTAAAGCTGTCAAAAGTAATATGCTGATGTATGTAAATTCTTGTGTTTGGTCAGAACTGATCTGACAAAAATCTCCCAAATGTGTTAAAATTTCCTTTGTGGGAAAAAATAAGTTTGAATCAAAACATCATACTCATTTCTCCCAACTTATCTCACTAGTTGATGCATGGTCTTTTGTTTGTGCTAAGTAAGTAGGGTAGCTGTGAATGTCACTTTGTTGAGAGAGAGAGATTTGGGATGTGACAATAAAGAAATTCAACCAGAAGTGGCTATTTTTATGAGCACTCATCCATTACACTGACATTTGTTGAAAAGCTGAAAGATCACAATAAAGAGACTAAATATCAGGTTGCATAAGATATATTGACTTTTCTGATAGAGCAAATACAAATCTATCTCTATACCTATATTATCTTTGCTACTAAAAGAGGGAGAAAAATATTACTATTTAACAAGAAAAATACATTAAGATTGCTTTCCTCTCCCAGTACTAGGGAAGTTAATCTAAATCAACTAAAAAGAATATACGTTTGTCATTTGACCAGTGCTAGCAATAACAATGCCACAGATTCAGTCACAATTTAACACCAGGAACACAATATATTTAGAGCCCAGAACTGCAACTGTCAGCGTTAATCTATTCAATCCAGGATGATTTTGGCTTTATTATAAAATACAAATGAAACTAAAAATCATAAATGTAGCTGGCTTTGCCAGCTCTTTGCAGAAACATGTTTTCACCTAATGAAAAGTAGCTTTCCCTCTAGCCCATAAATAGCTCAGCTCTGGACGATTTACAATTGACTACAGTGCAGCACTTGTGATTCTCGGCTGAAGGACTCACAAGCTATGAGCTGGTTGTTATCATACTTTGTTCCAGCAGGTAGGTGACTCTGTGCCACTGTCAGCACAGAAATGTGAGAGTCTACAGCTCAGTAGTCAATCTGCAGCTATTTGGTATGGTGTCACCAAACTAAAAGCATAAGGTGAGTTTTCCCTCCTGTGTGCATCCATTGTTTACATAAAGGCAGATGGAAGAGAGACACAAGTTTGTTTCTCTTGGTCCTCAGTAGAGTTTGTGAAAGTAAGAAGTGTGTCTAGATCTAAGACAAATATGGCAAAATTGCATTTTGAAGTGAGAAAATAGAACAGCTCTTGCAAAGAGAAAAATGAAGGCATTTTGGAAGTAGCAAACAGAAAAAAAAGCTTGTGGTGACAAAAAGCCCAAAAAACCTAAAGAAATGTAAGCATTTCTTGCATGTGAACTCATATGCAGATCAAAACCAGTCCAGAGTTCAGAACTTTGCTGTGACACATCCAAATCTAAGGATCAGTAGTGTATGGGAGCAGACCAAAAAGAGCAATCTCATGAGGAGAATGAGTCAGTTGCACTGTGAGGTAAAGGAATTCTCAAATCAAATACTGAGGATATCCTTCCTAGACAGAGCAAAAAAAGCAGTCTGGAGAACCATGTAAATGTAACACAAGTGAGAGGAAAGAAGGGAGAGGAAGATGGGAAAATGGAAGGAAAGGGATGTGATCAGCATTGCAAAAGAACATAGTGCGTGCTGCCATATGGAGGAAAACGGCTCTGAAAAACCCGTTTGTGTGTGGGAAAGCCCCTTCTGCTGGTGAATGCTGTCTCTACCCTGCTGCTGAAAAGCCCCGGAACAGATAATGCAATGCAGGGCAGGTGACTGAGAAGAAAAGTGTACAACCAAAGCTTTACTTTAGATTTGGCAATTTAATGCTGGTTCTGTTCCTTCCTTTCCTACACAGTGTCTTCTACACCACCCTGCCCTCAGTCAGGAACAGCTGGCTGAGGGCAGAGGGAAGCTCTCAGTAATGCAGCTTTCTTGGCTGTATTATTGAACAGAATTTGGGAAACGGTTCGGAGGAAACCAGGATGATGTGGGTGGATAGTCTGCATTTGAGAACTTAAGGACCTCACTTCAGTAAAGAAACAGTCCCCTAGGGAATGCTGTGAGGACAAATTCACAGCCATTTCATCTGCCTGTGGAAATGAAGGAATGGAAAGCAGAATACAGTAGTTCTAATGCAAAAGAGAATGGAAAAGAGACAACATGAAATGAGAAATTAGTCAGGGAGGGTAACAAAACTAAAATCAGGACGAAAGTGGAAGCAAGGACTGGCACCACAAAAACCACATGGATTCTGCCTCATCTCTTCCTTCCCCACCCTCACCAACTCACTAATGGAGCACATTTCATTCTGATTCCTTTTTTTTTCACTATTTCTGACACAATGATTTCATAGACTTACTCAGCACTACATGCACATGCAAAGTTAAGCCCAGCCCCATGAATCACTCACTGTGTCTTACATAGATTCACCCTTCTGTGGCAAGGATGGGAAAATCAGCTTACATGTTTGAAGTTCCTAAATGGCACAAACTGGACAATGTCTCGAAGCACAGGCTCGCCCTTGGGAGACCTCAGGATGCCATCATCACCATCCAGCATCTGCATGTCACTGAAATCAGCGTTGCCCACCCCGACGATGATGACTGACATGGGCAGGTGAGAGGCGTGGACAATGGCCTCTCTGGTGTCGGCCATGTCTGTGATGACACCATCCGTCAGGATCAGCAAGATGAAATATTGCTGAAGGTGTTGGACAAGAAGTGAGAAATTATATCATTAGTTAATATTCCACAGCTGCTCAACCTTTTGCAGCATAAAAGTGTTTCTGGAAACTCGCTCATGGACATTCTTAAAGAGAAAAAAGCCTATGGACTACGTAGAATTTTCCATCCCAAGTCACCTCAGGATTAGGTGGATATGGAAATTCAAACATAGCACTTCCCCATTTTAGGACTGGGACCCTAAATACTATGAAGATTCTGGAAACAACAGTGGAATAACAATCATAGAATGGTTTGTATTGGAAGGGACCTTAAAAATCATCTGGGCTCAACAGATAATGAGGCAGGGACACCTTCCACTAGAACAGGTTGCTCAGAGCTCTGTACAACCTGTCCTTGAATACTTCCAAGGATGGGGTTTCCACAGCTTCCTGGGCATCCTGTTCCAGTGCCTCACCACTCTCACAGTAAAGAATTGTTTACTAATATCTAATCTAAAGATGCCCTCTTTCAGTTTGAAGCGATTACCCCTTGTTCTGTCACTACATGCTCTTGTAAATACCAATCACAAGCCCAGACTCACAAACAGAAGTATTTGGGAACTGCTGCCCTAATAGGACTTAAAAAAGGTTCAACACATGAAGAAAGCTTAGGGAAAGCTCTAAGCTTAGTGGTGAGATGCATGCCAATGCACGGCTCTATTCTGTTCTATATAGAGGCACTTTTCTAGCTGTAGTATACAATGTCTCATATCCTTTACTCCCACAGCACTGGTCTTGCTCACATATTCACTCCAATTCTTTTGTTCTCCCTTTCTCCCATTCTGTCTTCAAGGCAGGTTTAAAATAAGCCTTTTGCATCTCAAAGATGTACATTTAAAGCATGATCTATGTGTCTTTTAGCCCAAGAAATCTGTCCTGGGATTTGTATCAGGTGCAGGGTAACAGATTTCTAAAAGGCACAAGTTACTTCATCAGCAACAAGAAGATGAAAACTGTATCCTTACAGTTTTCAAATGAATGGTTGGAAAAATCCCCTTGGTGAACAGAAACATTTTAGTACAGCCTCTGCAGGAGACATAAAATTGGGTAGTCTGTGTAGGGAATGGTTTGAACTAATCTCCTGGTACAACCAAGAATTTTAGGGCTTGGACCCTCAATTTTTGTTACCTTAGTAGTGCCATTTCTATTTCCACAGTGAAGAGCTGGGTGTGCTATTGTAAAACAGCTCTAAAAGCAGGAAATAGATCACCAGGAGAAGAGTTTAAAATTGTGGCCATCAAAAATATAAAGATCGGATACACTGTTCCAGCTGACACAGGTTTCAGCTGCCTTCCATGAGGGCAGTTTTTTTAAAATAAAAACTGTGAAGGCACAATCTGCATGAAAAGGCCTTGTTTTGAAGGTCTACAAGAGATCCATCATGAGACTAGAAAAAAGGTAAATACAGCTTTTTTTCCCTTACTGAGGCCTCCTTGGTGTTGGTCTCCTCTGATGCAGATTTTGCCACTTTCTGGATGATGGGAGCGATGTTTGTTGGTCCATACAGCTGCAGCTTGGGAAGGCAGCTCTGATAAGCTTCCACAACACCTTGTATTCCTGGCATGAAAAACCACACAAAAGAAAAATAAATGTGGAGCACATTGCCAATATCAGGCTTGTTTAAAATGTATATGGAAGGTGGGTTCTTAATGAACAAATTAAAAATATAACATGATTAGCAAGGAGTAGCAACTTCAGATAATTTCCAGGAAGCTGTCTCTAGCTGCCTTGAATCTAGTTTGTAATATATAATTCATTATGCCATGCTTCTCCTTCCCAGCAGCTTTTAATGTGTATTTTTCAGGTATGAGCTTGCAATGTCATAGCTTCCATCCTTCTTGGTTCAAGATGTGATGACTTCCTGATCACCAACTAAGATTCGTGCTGAAAGGCTAGACACACGTTAAGAAACACTTCAACACTTCTTTCTCCTCTTCAGATAAATATTTTTGTTTATCATCGCAGTTGCCAACAAATTTGTCCTTTGTACTTATGCCCTAAATCTGTTAAGGAATTCAAATATATTTTCAAATACCTGACTGCCCTGTGCTAAGAAAATAATTTTTCAGGGTTAATTTGCATAATCACTCACAGGTTGAATTTGACTATGACCAAAAGCTGTGAAATATTGGAAGAAACAGCAGGATGCTTTGCAGCCTACAGAAAAATGAGCTTTAGCTGAGAAATTTTGATGGAGAGCTAGCTATTTTTGGCTTTTTCATTTCAGGATATGTAGTCAGACCAGGTAGCAAAGACTTCTGCTGACACACTTGACAGATCACAGAATGGAAATTGGTATTTTCAGTCATTGAGAAGAAGGATTTCTTGAAGTTAGCCTCCACATTCAGAACTCCCAGTTCAACAGTCCTAAAGGATTAGAGGTCTAATGTTGGAAAGAAAGCGATAGACTGAAAAGCTTTACAAAGGATGCTGGAGAATGAAATTAATTCACTAAGATCCTAAGCTAGTTTCAGTTTGCACCGAGACTCGCTCACTCATGAGATTTTTTACTCAACCATATTTACAGGATAGATGGGTGCAGACTGGTTACTAACAAATTACAGGGAGTTGTAATTGTTTTACAATTACATGTATGACATACATACACTCCTAAGAAAAAGGGGTAAAGAACAGTCTTCTCTCTTTACAGACAGCTACAGATATATTTTTCCATTGCACTGCCAACAGACAAAAGAACTTGCTCCAATTGTAGCTGTGATTGGCTGAAATGTGAAGTAATGTTACAAAATTTCACTTGGTAATTCCAGTGACTAAATTACATATTGCAAAACTGACCTCTTGTTAACTCTCAATTTTAAACTTGCTAAGTATTTCTTTACATATACTTAATGATCTTGCAAGAAGGCCTCATAAATCTTCCTTAAGATGATGACAAGATACATTGTAGGTTTTTTTCTTATGCAGTAAAATAGTGTAAGATAAACCTTACTACCTGCATTCCACAGAGATTTAGTGTTGTTCCTGTCAGAAAGCTGCTCTCATTTTGAAAGAGATGTTCTAGAAACATAATTTATTTGCTATCTCAGATTAATATATTTTAGAAATATCTACGGTCCATCCAATCCCAGCTCAACAGGATTTGTGAGTGGATTACTTTGTAGTTTACTTTTCTTGTACTCCTTTATTTTAGGCAGAGTCAATGTGCATTTTTTTCACAATTCAACTCTTTACATTTTTATTTGGAATCCACTTTCAGCATCTCCAATGAAATACAGCGTATGCATTAAAATATAGGCTTAAGAGAGCTGTGTAGAAACATTCAGACTAGAGGTTGTTGCCTACTTTCTTCCTCAGGTAATAAACCAAGTATTAATTATAAGACTATAAAAATAATATACTGTAAGTGTACTAAATATAGACTATAAATACTAAAATTTTCAAGAATGGAAACAGCAATGGTTTCCATGAGGTGAGGATATCCAGATTTTATGAATTCCAGTGCTCTTCATCTCACAACACAGTCCCTGTGTGGAGAGTGGCACTTCACACTACCCTGTGCCAGCAAAAGCTCTACTTCCACAGAGAAAAGGACTTCATTCCTCAAAAGCAAAATAGACATACATTTTTTATATTGCATCCAACTGCTGTTTCTTTGTTTAAAACAAGATACTCTTAAGCAATTTTACTTTATTTTCTGGCAAGTATGCTAGATATTACTAAGAAAAATAGTGTAGTCATTAAGCACTTTATCTCCTCCTCAGTCTTGCATCCTTTCTCCACGTGACATGCTGATGTTACTGCTCCCTGTGACACCTAATACAGGGAGAGCATCTAGAAAACATCACAGAACAATTGGTGGCAGGAACTAATCAAGCACCTATGACAGACAGATGAGCAAGTTGCAGCAGATGATTAAACAACATATTTTCTGGTTTGTCTCCTTTACGTGCTTTCACCCAGATGGATATTATCTAAAAAGGTATATCATTTAAGACAAACAAGTGCTTTTTATTTCTTGCAGATACACATGCAAATACTGCAAAATTTCTTCTCTGACCTTCTTTCATGCGGCAAACATCTTTTTATGTTTTCTTAGGACTAGAACTAATTTCAGATGTTGGGCTAACTTATCAGATAACTGAGTCTTATGTGAAGATATGAATGAAGTTTAAATTATTAAGTGACACAAGCCAAGCCTTATAGAGCAGCTCCTTCCTTTTTTTTATTCCCTCTTTATTTCCATTGCTACATTTAATTTTGAATATACAGTGTGGCTTGGTTAGCAAATCCCTTGCTTGCAGAGGGTTTGTCTGTCCAAACTCTGCTGCTGACACTACCTAGATATGGCAGCCTCTTCAATCAATAAAAATCATTATATAACAATGCCAGTGTGATAAAAGAATTAGCCTTGAACTCAAAACAAGCAGCAAAGATGGGGATCAAAATAAGTGTTCTTTTCATGGACTGCTAGAGCTCCTCTCTGTAGTTTGCAGAGGGTCACAAATGTCCTGCATTTAGAATGAGAAACAAAGCTCCATTTGAACACTACACATAAATACGTTATCACCTAATGCTGACCACTGTTAATTGTTTTAATAATAGATTATAAAATATGATGGTCCAGAGAGCATTCTGAGGTCTATTTTGCTTCCCCACCCCATCCCCACACTGTCAGTCTCAATGTCAAGCTGGCTTATAAGCTTCCAGGCACTTCTAGATGCATACATGTAACTTCTGCTTCTTTGGACTCCTTAAAAGCAACATAATAATCTGTGTGAGCACATCAAGCAGCTGTAGGACTCATGCCCAATTGCATTTCAAGCACATGACCTGCAAAGGCTGGGGCAGTCCAACAATTCAAGTGCAACAACAAAGCAGGAATGACCACTGAACCAAAAACAGGTCTTGCATTTGAGATGGGTGGACTCTGAATTCTTTTAACGTCTCTTTCCCTTGAATTGCTTGTCCTCTCTTTTCCTCACTTCATTTATTTGCATCTTAGTTCTCATCCTGAACAGATTTTCTGCCCATGCCTGAAAGAAAGCCACTAATAAGCCTGAGAAGGGCTGAAAGGAGCAGCTAGAAAATTTGAACAGGAAGAGCATTTTGAAATATCCAGTTCAGTATTTCGATGGAAGCAGAAGGATAAGGGAGAATAACAACCTGTGGGTTTTAGACAGCAATGATCACCCAGCTAAGACTCTTAACTGTTACTCTGTTTAGAGATCATTTTCCTGCTATTGTCTTTTACAAAATCTGTGAATTGTGGCAGGAGATTTTAGAAAGACAGCATCAGTCACTGCAGACCTTGCTTACAAATACAAGACCCACAGCAGCATCTGCTACATGAATATGGCCTTTGATTACCGAGGATTAATGATTGTTCGTAGAACACACCAACACCTTATACTGTGTTGAAACAGCCTCCTGCTGCATTTAGTGTCAGGAAAGTGGGTTTTTTTCTATCACAGTAGTCCTCAGCTGCTTCCCTGCCCTTGACCTGCAGCACGTTACTGTTGTTATAGGCCTGGCCAAAGCACTGCCTCTAAACTGAGGGAATTTTTGATCACAGAGGTTCACAGACTGCTTTTTCATATTCCGCCCTTCTTAGTTGCACAACCTATGATATTGATGTAGCTGAAGATTTTGAATTAGTCCAGGAGAAACAGCTTTAGTTTTCAGTAATGCAAGTGATTTCAGAAAGTCCAAGTGCTGAATGCCCACCAAGTCACGCAAGCCCACCAATGTCCACATACTTTTTGGAAAATTTATGTATGGCACTTTCCAAATTTTCTAAAGCTAAGCTTGATGACTTGGAGCTTGTCAGGTCCCAAAATCCTAGCTGCTGTCTTTAAAAAAATCCACTTGGAATTATACTCAGGTGATACAATAAAAAATACAATCACATTTTGCACAAAGCAAAGCTATGGCAGTCTGCCCTAATGTGAGTGTTACCTGCGCATTCTGGATTGTCTTCATTGAAATTGATTGCAAAGTCATGAGAGACCTGCAGATAAATGGAAAGAAAAGAAGATTGTAGTCAGAAAAATTATTCCAAGAAGACTTGTGGTTAAACACTCTTGACGTTCTTTCTCTGGTAAACTTGAGACCTTTCAAGCTTTCAGCCATTAAGTGTGAAATAGAGTCCCAGCTGGAGCTCCCTGCAGAACCAAAGTAGCAAAAGTGGAGTCAAACTTGTCAATAACAACAAGAAAAATTGTCAAAAAGAAAACCCACCCAAGTACATAAAAAATGATATAAATATGGTGTCAGGATTGGGCTATCAATGCCAGGCACAGAAGAGGAATCTATTGCTGAGGCAATTTAAATGCCAGCTCTCCCCAGCTCAGCATCTCAGACTGCAGGAGAGAGAAAGTGGGTTGTGATAAAGCACTGACAGCAGAAACTCAGCTCACTTCTGCATCCTGACCTCATTCTGTGAACAGTTCCTTATCTAAGGCCAAGGAATACTGGAAAAGTAATTCTCAAGAGAAATCAAAGAAGTCACTTGGATCCACTATGTAATAGTAGTAAGAAGTGTAAGGAGTCTAAGTTAGTTAAAAAGTTAGATTACCCAAGGGGGTAATTAAAAAACCTAAAACCTGAAGACTCTTGTTTTTCATCAAATGTTGTGAATATTCCAATCTCTCTCTCTCAATCTGTTTATCATTAAATCCTAGAGAGCTGTCTTCTAAAAGAAATTCCTGTGAATACAACAAAGTTGCTGCTTTTCTAACAAAACAGCATTTTGTCTTTGGTGTCCTAGGCAAATAATACAAGACTTTTCCAAGTCTCAGGTTCCAGAATTTCTCTTCAAGGTTTATTCTTGCCTGCGGGCTTTTTTTCAGATTCCTTTTTATTTTTCTTTGATCACTGAAGTCTTGATTCCTTTTAATCTCTTTGGCTCTGAAGCCCAGCCTCTTAATTCTGTTTGTCTTAATTTTTCTTGAATGAAAAAACCCAGATTTTGTCTTGCAGTGCACAATGTGTGAATATATATATATACATATACATGGCTTGTAAAAAGTGGATATGGCTGAGAGTTTAGCAGGTAATTTGCATAATTTCAAGTTGAATTTAGGTATATCAACCCAGATTTAAGAAGGCATTTATATAGCTAACTTCAATTACACACATTTAAAGCTTTATAGATCTTTGTAGGATTTTCAAAAGTGCCAACAGTCCTAGTGATATGGAACGTAACCTGTTTACTCCCTGTACAAGGGAACTAGGATTATTTGCAGAAAGAGATTTATTTGTTGGATGTTGCTGTTTCATTTGCTAGTTTAGATGTCTTGACAACACAGCACAGAAATTGGTCCCTGGCTGAGGGACCCATAGGTTACATATGTGACTACAGAGAAGCTTCTGAGAAAGTGAGGTGGTGTAAGTTGGCTAATTACTGCCAAAGAGACTTTTTCATAGAGAAATTGAATTTCCCCATCATTTGCTAGCCTTGCTTACCACAGTGATGCCTACCCTAATTAAAAGGTTAAATAAAGCAGCACTTCTACCATGATGGGAAAGGACTGAAGCAAAACCTCACTGAGGTGACTGCAGTCACCTCAGCCCAGCCAGGAATTCAATATGCCTACAACAAGCATCAGTCTTAGAGAGGGTTTTACATGGGCCATTCAGTCTACCCTAACTAGCCGTGGAAGGTAATGCAGAAAGTCACTATTTATGTTCCTCACTGAGCAGCACAGAAGATCAGGGCTGCCAGGTACACTTCAGAGGTGCTCCAGAGCCCTTCTGCCTGGCTGCTCAGGACGTCTCTCAGTACACTTTGCCCATCAGGTATCTGTCAGTCTCATGACCAGATGCAGGCCAAAGGTAATTGGCCTGCAGTTCTTAACAGTTCTGTCAAGAACTGTTATGGGAGTTTTCACTCATTGATATTTTTTGTTGTCGTTCAGTAGCCTTTCTTCTTCCTTTAAGGTTTCTGTGTTTTGCATTAACTGCATCTCAAAAGCAAGAAGGATGGCAATGCAAGTTTATGCATTGCAGACTGATTCTGCCAACACTGTTCCTCTTCAGTGATTTTATTTCTTTATTCCAAATACTTTTGAAATTATACCTAAAGGAAAATACAAATCCTTTCGAAAGCTATGTATGCAGTATTTTAATCTTACATGCAAGCATGGTTTGGATGCTTTTGTTGCCATACCTCTTTCAGAGTCACATAGTGCAAACAATTTCTCTGGTTCAAAACTATGGCATGCAGGCTATTATTTAAGAAAAATGTAGACAACAGTTCAAGGTGGTAAGGAAAGCCCAAGTCTAGTCAGTGTGCACAACGATCCAAAAAATAATGCTGTCTGAGCATCGGCTGCTATCCTCTTAAAGCAAATGGCTCTCATACATTGTCATCCTGATTCACAAAGAGCAGTGTTAAAATGTACCCTGAAGGCAGCACAGGAAACACAGTGAACGAGCAGAAGCATTGGCTTGTTTCCTATGCTCTCTGAGCAATATATCACAATTTAAACAAGATTTAAGTACAATGTGAGGGAGAGAAATTCCTTGAGATGCTCAATGATGGTTTGCAAACAGGAAATCATCACCCAAGGCAAGCCAACAGCAGATATTTTCAAAACAGAGCTTCTCCAAATGCTCAGAACTTATCCCCTACCAACTATGCTTTAACCTTCCCCTTTGCTGACTTCCCTGTGATGGCCAGAACTCAAGAGTGTCCAAACCAGCAGAGACTTGAGACTCATACCACATGCTAAAAGCCTTACTGAACTTGGGCTGCTACCTGATAGGACTAAAAAAAAATTAAAGCTCATCCATGGTGGATGGATGGAAGCTTGTCAAAAGGTGGTTCAGATGAGACATTCAATGCTTTTGCTTTCTAAACAGTGCAAGCTGATGAGTTTCCCTGTTTTGTTTTTTTTTCTAATTCAACATGCAAGGGCTTTGTGACTGAAGGGCAAACCATGCTGATGACAGAGAAACAAAAGCTGGTATACTACAAAGCATCTTTCTGATATTGACTGACACAGCCCTTGAATGACACTCCCAGAACAGATAAATGGCAAAAAGGAGGCAGAAGTGTGAACACATAAGATACTGAAGACTGGGAAATCCTTAGGGTGAACACCAACACATTTGGCTGTTCAGAAGCAGGCAAGTTTTTTAATTTACCAGAGTGGTTTGTGTTGGGATCAATCTAACAGTCAGGAAGTCTTGGAATACGTCAAATCCCACAGATACAGAATGACTGCTTTACATTAGTACCTGGCACAGAGAACTTTGCAAAGGGCTACAGACCATCATCTGTTGGTAGAAGTCAGCTTCACATTAAGGAATGTCCTCACAAAACCCCGAGTGTGTCATGGACCCTGGACTAAGTTGCAAATATGAAGCTGACCCTCTTCTCATCCATCCTCTTGTAAAATCGATCCATAAAATCAATCCACAAAAGGGAAGGAGACAGAAATGCTGGCATGCAGAGGTGACTACATGGGATCAGTCTGGCGTTACTTGGGCTGCTGCACAGAACTGCACTCAAAGCCTCTAGCTAAGGACATTCACTTGCACTTGGTTGTCTATTCATCCTTTCCCTCTGCAGGACACCAGATACATTCTTTAGCAGATTCCATCATGGATGTGGGATTATTAAACCACAGCTCTTCAGGAACTTCCTACATCAGGAACATATTATTTCTCAGGTAATTCCTTCAAGGTTTTTAACAAGCAAAATAAGTAGCTCTGCCATACATTATGGTATAGATTACAGTGACAGCATTTTTGAGGATATGACAATTGAATAAACAGTACAGAATATTTTTGCTGACAGCTTATAGAAATGTTGTTTTTTACCACTGTACAATGCCTCCATTGTCTGTACATACACAGTGACAAATAGCTGCAGTTTTCCATCAATGTGAGGGCACCCATGAGACTCTTGGAAGAATTATAACCATACTTCCACATGCTTATCACTACTTTAGTAGAAAAATCACAGTGATGCCATATAGCATGTAACTTATTTTCCTTGTATTGGGATGAAATTAAATTCATCCTCATGGCATGGCCCTTGCTAAAAAGGTTTCTAATTTAGGCTGAAAGGAGAATTTTCTAGTTGAGGAGAATTTCTGAGATTTCTTAAAAAAATATTTTATGAATTCAGATAGAAACCTCAAATCATAAACAAAACCCGTACTTTGGAATGTGAAAAATAATAAATCCCACAACATTCATAATGCAAATTGCAGGAAAGGTTTTGAACCATGCAAAGGCATTTTAAGTTTCATTGAAATTTGTTATTCTATTTTGGCATTCACATTTTTCTAAATCCTTTTAAATTAATTTCCATTTTTTAAATAAGAAGCTATGTTTTTTATTTATTTTCAAATACTGAATATGGATGCCTGAATTCTGAAAATTAGTAATCCCTTTTTTCTCCCTCTCTAGATTGTTGAATTTATTTAAATTAACCTCCCTGTCCCAAATAGCTCCAGTTTTCCTCTATGGTGATGGTACTAGGACTACTTGACAAGCAGTCTGAAAAATTCAGATATGTTTAGTGATGCTTTCTTAATAATTTAAATAGAGATTGTCAAAAATCCGTGAACAATAGATGCATACAAGTGTAAATGCCAAAATGCACTATGTTGGACACTTATCTGTGAATAAATTGAACGCTATTAAGCTACTGCCAGTCAGAAAATTTAATACGAAATGCCTGCATATTTGGTAAAAGCTTAAGACACTAATGAATTCAAATATTCTTGGTCAAAAGCTATTGTTTTCAGAATGCTCATTAATCAAACAGTTTGGGAGCTGGACAGCTTGTGTTTCTCGCTAAGATACATTGTACACATTTCTGCTTGGCCAAGCTGGGCCATTTATTTTCCTTTATACTTCATTCTTGTGCGTGCTGCCCAGTTTCTGTGTCTAAAACCAAGTTGCATAGATAAGGAGACAAATCCTGTTTTGTCCCTTGGTCTGTTACACATCCTTCTATTGGTTTTCTTTTTTTGGTCAGGTTTGCATATATTTTTGCCCTCAAGCTCCTGAAAAGTGTAGGAATCATAAAGGCTACAGCACTTTTCAAGTTCCTTACCAGTCCAACACCCCAGTGCAGGTTAGGATTGTAAAGATACTGCATTGTGTTAACTGCAGTGAGTTTGTCTCCAGCACACATTCACAGCAAAAGCAGGGAATGAAGCTTTCACTAAAAATGAAGAAATAACCAGGATTGTCTTAAAACAAACTGCCAGTTTTTAGTACCCATTCAGGTGTCAGCCTGCAATTCTCCTCTAGGAAAGAGGCCTTCATTAATGGCAATACACCTGACATGGGGCTGGCATAATTTGAACTTGCTTTTCGTTTTAACAGTAACTTTGCTGCTGCTGTGTGGTTTTTTCAGCTGCTTTGAGTCCTACCTGCTAAGAAGTTGGTGTGTGTCCTAGCTTTCTTTCCTCCCCTTCACTGTGATCTTTCACAGCCATGTCTGAGTCTGTATTATCTACTACCCCTTCATTTTACATCAGACTTCTCAGATGCTTCCTCTCATTGCAAAACAACCCCCAACCNCATGGGTTGTAGAAACTGCTGTGGAATAACTGGCATGTTCTGCAAGTTTCATATGATAGAAACTCATAAGGGGAATATTTCTCTCACAGGATTACTTAGATCAAGGAGCACGGTGATGTGTTTGTCAGCTCCTGGTGGAAAAAGATCATATTGTCGAATATTAGATGAAAGATCTCTAGACTGACGAGGAATGATATATATGGCATGTCTTGCTTCCTTCACTCCCACACATTCCTTATGCCACTAAGAAACTGCTGGTTTTCTGCTAACAACTGAAGTGTGTCATTTGGAGCTGAAATGAGGGAAAACAAAGTCAACACAAAATAGCAGTGTGCTCTTGAAATGGAAATTCTGCAGAAAACATACATAAAGCCAAGATTTAAAGGGGTACAACATCAAGAGATTTATGAAGAGCTGCAGAGGTGGATACTGACATAGTTCAGGCAGGAAGCTATGCTGTTCATGTTGTATGGAGGCTCCGTGGTTACTTAGGAACCCTTGGCAGTGGGAATAATTTCTTCCATAGCCCTAGCAATTTGTTGTCTACTGAAAGAAATAGAAGACCAGATGCTGGAGTGCAGAGACCAACATGCTGTGAGCAGGCTAGATCACTTCATTAGGACTGGAGGCTTGAAAACAGACACTCTTAATTAATGAGAAGCTGATTTATCCACATGATGGGGTCAGAACTTAGAAGTTCTAGTAATGATTCAACCTAAATTTGAAGATGTAAATTATTACAGTAGTGGCACTGCTCTCCTTTAGTAAAACAAAAAATATGTATGACTCATAATACCTGTGACTGAAAACGTGAGAACATCATTTGAATAGCACAAGATCTGCACTGTTGCTGCAGTGTCTATAGTGTAAACATATTTTTGCAGCAGGAAATAAGAAGTTAAGGAAGAAACTTGGGAGCACTTTTTTTCTTCAGTCTCTGTTACTTTAAATTTTATCAGTTTCTTCTCCGTTTCCTATACATCTTTGCTATGTCCAATATAAAAAAACCCAATCACTGTTGGCTTTCAATTAACTTTATACCAGTGTGGACTAAATTACTGAAGGATTTTCAGGTTTATTGGTCTTGACTTAATAATGCATCATGATGAGGCTGACTCTTCACTCTTAAAGGATTTATCTTTCAATGCAGAAGTGCAGTCAAAGCCAAGCAGGGAGTTAAAAGTGTTGATATAGCTTAAGAAGACAGATACTTTTATGGATTGTGTAGAGTGTCACAGGGAGGGACTGAACAATAGCACAGATGACTGTTAACTCCTCATGGAGTTCCAGCTGGATGTGCCCATGACAGACACCAAGCTGATTATTTGTCCCTGTTTGTTGCACAGAAGGGTTACTCCCCTGCCACATAGTTCTTGTCTTCTTCAAAGTTTTATTATGTTTGCAAGCTGATGTCATGTCCTTTTGTCTTTGTCGCTTTCTGTCACAAGTTTCCATAGCAGAGATTGAAAATGTTGTCCAGGCCTTTACTTGCATCTCCACTTACTTTGGGATCTGTTTTGTTTACTCACACATATGTAATCCACAAGCAAGTAGCCCCATCTTCTGAAGTTTACCCTTACTTTTCCTGAACTTTTCAAAATCTGAAGGTCCTGAGTCATCCATTTTCTTGCTTTGAGAGGGTAGCAACAGACAGACTCTTCAGGAGAGCTCATGCCATGGGGTAAGACTCTTCATTCGTGCATGGACTACTAAGTTCAATGCAAATCTCAGAGTTTCTTAAGGGTAGCTGTCAGGAAATTATCCAAACACTAATTCTGCCAGAGCAGCAAATCAATTGGCGTTGGTGATTGTAGGAATACCTGATTACACAGACCCCTCAAACTACTTTCTGGCAAGACATCTGTTTTCCAGCTAACAGCTGAAATGTGTTCTCACAATCAGGTGAGAAGAATGTTGCTGGGGTCTTAGAAAACTGGTATGTTGCCACCATACTCATGTAACCTGAGGCATCAATGCCACCAGCTGATTATTTTGGCTGAGAAGAACAGTTTTGTGCTGTGAACTTTATTATACTCCTGTCACCAGGAAACCAGGGAAAAGACTTCAGCTGGCACAGTAACATCTTCCTTCAAGCAGTCCTTAGATAAGGATGGTTCTCTGCAACTGAAAGAGTAGCAAGTTTTCCCCCATGCACTGAAGGTCACCTTGAAGGTGATGGAACAACCAGCCCCTGGCACACCATCTTAAATAGCAGTGATGGTTGTCAGCTGCTGCGGCTGGAACAAACATACAACAGACACAGATGTTCTGAGCTCATAATACCACATTAAAATATATATCAAAGCTCTGGCAGCTGTCTCTGACTTTGGAAAGCATTAATGGTGGTGTTACACTTGAAGAACGAAGCAAGGCAAAACACCTTGTCAGGCACAGACAAGCTTAGAGAGCAATGTTGTTATATATATCTTAACTTACCTTAGACATCTGTTGGCAAGAAACGTTTCCAATTTGCTGTACATCACTACTGTTACTCTTCTGCAGGTATCAAACCCACAAGCCGTGAGGAACACACTGGTGCATTTCTCTTTCATCTGCTGATTCATGCCTTACACAATGCTGAATGTACACTACCCCTCTCAGAAATTCTTACCTGGCCAGTGTTCACCACCCTACCCCAGCCACAGCCCAGAGACACAGCCCAGAGCAGGGCACACAGGGATACTGGATGAAGTCTGCATGATCAGATGTCTAATGCTTTTCCTTTCCAGAGAGGATCTGAGTTGCAGAGACCCCATCTAGATTTTGGTTACTTATCTGTGCAGAACTGCTTTTCTGCCCACACTACCTCTGTGCAACACAGGATTTGAACTGCTGCTTATTTCTTCTTAGGCCTTTCTCTTTTGGATGCTCCTTCTTTTACTTCACTGTCTTCACTCCAGCCCTCCCAGATTGCATGTTTATACTCACAATTGCACCATCACCGCAGATCACTCTCATTTTGTTTCGTTTATAAATACCACTTCTCTCCAGCATGGATACCTGCTGTTGTATTTCTCTTCCTGACCATGTCCACCATGACACAGAAATTTGCCACAGAGCAAAATTCTTCTCAAATCTTTATTTTCAGGAAGAGGTTGGACAAGGGATATTCAATACATAATTTCTCCTCTTAGCATCCACTAACAAAGCTTTGCCAATACCAAAAAATATTCTGGGTGTCAAACAGTTATTTTAAATCTATCCCTGATCTCTGATTTCCATGAAATATCACTGGGTGAGAAAGCCAGATGGAAGAAAACTAGCAGTAGGAGCTGCTCCCTTTTGCCCCTGACCTACCTTGAACCATTTTTCCCTTATTTCGTGCCTTGTAACTCAAGGAAATGAGAAAATTACACTTATGCACCTACTTTGTATTCTGGGGGTATTCTTGCTCCAAATCCAAAGGCTGGGAACATTTTGTCACTGGAAAAGAATGAAAAAAATATGAGTACCCACAGAAAAACGCTTATTGTTACAATAAACATTTATTCCTCTGTAAGCATTAATCAGAAATGCAAAGCATCACAACAGTACAGAAGTGGCTTTTAAGTCAGGTGATAGCAGGAAGGGTACTGGATTGGAGAAGTAGGGTTGTGTGCTGAACAGAATGGGCAAATGTTATGGAAGATTTTTTAGGGGAGCTCCTAGTATTTTGGGGCAGTTAAAATCACTTGGAGAATACTAAGGGATCAGGATGCCTTGCACTTCTCCCACAAATGCAATAACAAGTTTGAATTACCCAATCTTTTGCATTACCTAGCAGAAGCAAGAGAGTTTGTTTACTGACCAGGCTGTAACAGCATTTATTTCATATGACTATGGATGTGCTCCCCCAGATCAGAAAATGGGTCTAGTGAAGATGTGGCTCAGATTAAAAGTGTTTGCCAATTTGGGTTCTTACAGTTGTCCAGTTGTCCAAAAGGGTCTTCCTAAAATATCTGAAAAGGGCAATTTCATGCTCCCAAATCTGCAGGTTCTGTAAAGCTTTCCACCTGAATTTTTAGTAGTTCCACTAAAACATGAGATTATATCAATTAGGCATAAATTTATGGATAACCCATCAAAATGCTGTGGCATGGTCAGTTTGCTTTCAGGGAGTTTTGCAGTACAGGGAGGTTATTCTACCCCAGTTAGATCTGCAAGAGAAAAAATACCTGATTCAGAGAACCTGGAAACTTCAAGGCTGTTAATACCCTTTCAGAAATGCAATCATGTCTCACACAGCCCACATGCTGTCAAGCTGCCTCTTCCCAGATGGCAAAGTGGAAAACAACAAGCTGCAAGGAATGGCTTGTCCCTGAGTCAGCAAAGCACTTGATCACACACTTGAGGTTAACAATTCACTCAAACATATGCTTAACTCCAGACACATCCTGAAGTCTCACTGATGTCACTGAACTGTACTCCAGTCCACTGATGAATAAGACTAGGTTTATCCTAGTCTACTTACAGGGCTCCAGCGCCCTTGGAAAAGTTCAGTTCCAGCTGCCATGACTGGCACATTTTAAATTCCCAGAAGAGGCCAGCAACTTCAATTTTTTTTTTGTGTAGTTCAAGACATGGCCACTCCAAGTATCACCTGAACGATTCACAACCCAGACATAGTCCAAAAAGATAATGGCACCCATTAAAGCTGCTCGGTTCTTCTGTCTGGCATTGGCTGTTAAAGGCACCATGATATTTCTGATACAACCTAAAGAAAAACTGAAGGGCTTAAAAGAAAGCAGAACTGTGTCTCCTCTGCTGCATAAATCTTGGGAGCACAGTTCTGTGTACCATATGTTACACTGTGTGACAATGGATCTTGGAAAGGAAGACTAACATCCTTTGCATGGTAATGAAACATTTTTTTTCCCAAGAGATGTCAGAAACGAAATAGCTGCTGACATTTGATGCTAACCACCTGCTGATAGAATTCTCTTTGATTAAACACTCCTGGAAGCGGGAAAGCCCTTACAAATGGATGCAGAGAATTCAGGCACACACTTTGAGGGCAAGAAATAAGAAACCATTAGAAAATAATGCAAAGCGAGAAAAAAAGATCTTGTTTTACATCAGTGATTAAGCATGGCTGGATTAGAAAATCAGACCCTGCGGAGCTGCAGTTATTTGATTTGGGACAAGTACAAAGAAAGACTAAAAAAGAATTTTACTTTGAATTTTACTTAGGTAGAACTTAAGTATCTAAGTTCAATAAAGCAATTAAAAAAGCTGATGTTGGCAGCAGTTATACAACTGGGAGTTGCCTAAACCCATCCAGTGCCTGCATTTCTACTGCAGTGCTTCTGGAGTGTAAACAAGTGTTGGCACTCTTGTATCTATAGCTCCATCTTCTGCTCTGCAGCAATTCAGAGACAGCAATAAGCCATACCTCCAGCCTGGATTCTCCTTCTGGTGGCATGACTCCCACACTCCCAGTCACATGGCAGTAACAGCCTCCACTGTTATTCTGCACCCAGAATACCTTAACTCCACAGTCAGGACACTTGTCTTTATGTTTGAACCTCCTACATCTCCTTTTTGAGTAAGTGCTTGTTACTGCAACCATTATGTTGTGAAAAAGTAGAGCATGATCAAGTACACCCTCAGGATGGGGCTCCACATAGCCACTTTTTAGAGGGAAGTGCATGAACTCCAGGGAGGAAGGTTATCCTGGGGTCTTCTCCTGTGCTTAGTACTTTCTGTTGCCTCACCCAGAATGGCTCCACACTCGTTAGGTAGCTCGCCAGAATTCAGGTACATACCTCTGGTGTCTGATTCAAGCTGCTGGGACCCAGAAATTAACCCTCATCTGATACTGGAGCTTGATTTTAAAGTTAAGAAGGGAACATTTTGACACTCATTACATCCCTTGCATAAAAAAGATCATCATGTTATCCCCTGGCCACACCTCAAAAATTGCAGCTAATAGCTTTCGGTATGAAAATAAAATTTAATTGTATGGAATACTTTTCCTTCTATCACACAAGTGTTCAGCTAATATAAAGGTCTTGCTCTTTAGTAAGTGAGCAGTTTAATGGCTTAGTGATATTTTACAATATAACCCTCTCTAGCCTTCCCATCCACCCCTCACTTTATTATATGAGAAAAAAACCTTACAGCTGAGCCTGCTGCCTTCATTCTGCTCGTCCTGCCCTACTGAGACACAGGGAAAAAGTGACCCAAAAGGGCAGACAAGAACTCTCTCACTTCCAGGACAATCCTTTATGGTACAGGAGTGTGAGAGCTCCTCCAAAAGACTCAGGGCTATCATGGCAGCACACAGAAGAAAGGAGAGCAGCTTCCCAGCTTCTGGAAGCTATGTCAAGGGTTAGGCCATCCAGGGACTTAAACTACAGTCAGAAAATGAAAAGAAGGTTTTCTCCTGCCTCAGGGGTGAATTGCATGCATCAGAGACTCCAGCCCTGTTTCCTTGCCTGGCATTTCAGTAGGAAAGGGATCTGCTCTAATGAGTTTTCTTCCTTTGTAATTTAAATTCACTCAAAAGAAGAAAAGTGAGAACCAGTTTTCTTTTCCTTCATATTGCTTGCTCAGACATTTGAGTGTCATTTATAGCAGGAAATCGGCCTGTGACGCTGGCTGAAGCAATGGGACATGGCCACAGATGTGACCTGAGCACCCTCCCTAGTCCAGTGCTGGCTCCTGCCAGCTAGCACCCCCAGAGCCTTCCCAGGGACAGTGCTGGGGCCACCTGTGCCTGACACTGATCCCAAATGCACTTTGGGCATCACCAGATTGTGCTGGGAATCAGAAACCGGACATACAAGGACATGGGCAGTGTCATGTCCTTGGCCTCAGGCAGCCTCAGGATCTTTGACTTGTTTAAAGCTAGCCACAAAGTCCTTGGCACATGCAAAGAATCTGCCTGCACTGTGCTGCTGGAGGCAATTACTAAAGGGAAAGGACAGGAGAAAAACATTGTATTGGAAAAATGAGCTGGTTCTACAGAACTTGAAAATTACAATACCAGGTAAGAAAAAGAGGATTGTGAATTGGCAGAATCTTTACAAAATTACTCTGTCATGTCTACTTCACCTTTTATATTGTTTTTGTTTTACATAAGTTCCCTTGAAAATTTAAATGGGGCATAGTGTTCAAAAAGCTGAAGTACTTGACCTGAAGAACAAAAAAGAAAAAACATTGGACTCTGACTTTGATACCTGGTTATTTAAGGGCCATGAGTATTCATACAAGCATAGATGTATATAGCTTCTGGTAGTTTTTCAATCAAACAGGTATATATTACAAAAAGATACCCAAGACTGAGCAGATCTATGTTAGACCCTAAAAGAAAAATCAGGGAGAGAGTTCAGGTTTGGTGTTCATATTGATAAATGTAAATTAACTCACACAGAAGTGAATTGTCAGGGCCCCAAGACTGCAGTCTTATGAACAGAAATACAGCAAGTTAGAAGAAGTTCCTCAATAACCTCAACTATAACATAACACATAGCAGAAAATAATTTCTGAAAATTTCTCATTCTATCCTTTTGGGATGTTGCTCAGTTTTAGCCACCCATTCTTCAAGCTGTCTAGGGGAAACAGAGCAAGAGCAATGACAAATCAAAACACTAATAGGGGCAGAGAGAAGAGAGATTTCAGTGAGTTGTACTGCACATACAGGAAGAGAGATGAATAGAGGTAATCCTAAGGTTTTGTAAATTGGTAAAAGTGATACAGATAATGATCCTGTTTTCTATTTCACTAGGAAGCCTATTGCTACTGGAAAGAAAGAAATATGCTTGTTATAACGAGACCAAATAAAGAACATTTCAAAATCTTGTCTCATTAACCACTGGTGCCCTCTGACATGTAGTACCACTGAAACCAGGATATTATGTTTATTCTGAAAAGGATTTGCTATTCCTAGTAATGAGAAGGAGCAAACTCTTCCACTAGGTAAAATTAATTAGTCAGACATTACAGATATTTTGCAACCTCTTCAGAAGCCTCAGGGACAGATGATGCTTGAGATATTCACCAGTGCAGCAATACCTGTATTCAAAAAAGTTGCCAGGACTATGCTCTGAAAATCAGTTCCTTTTAAAAACCAGAATTTGGAATCTGAGTTCTTAATTGTATGGAGAAAAAAGGCCTAAGCCATTCTATATTAATTCTGAAAGACTAACTCATTGCTAGCCACTTACACAGCTTGTTCAGGACTAATTTTACTGGTTACCATGAAAGCCCTTTGGCATGTAGCTGTAGTTGTACTTAAGTTTAGCCTCCAGGAGTCCATTTGTAGCATTTGTATGGATGCTACTTAACTGATCTTGGAAACCATCAGTGTGAAAACCTGCTCACTTTATCCTTGAACAACACAGTAGCACAAACAGTACTAATGATGCAGTGAATGGGGGGAAAAGGAAACAACATGGAGTGAGGGGAGAGAAACACTAAGAGCCCATTTTTAGTTGCAAAGAACTGAGAATCTTAAATTCACAGCTCTTTGAAATTCTTGCCAGGAGAATACCTGGCTAGAATCCCTGCATATAAAGCTGTCACTTGTAATTTTGGTCTTGGGTCAGATCAGAATTACCAGGAAGGTATTTTAAAAGTACTGTGCTGGATGCAGCAAAATCAATTATTATGCCTTTCTTTTTCAATTCCAGTCTTAAAAGAATAAACTGTGGATCTGCTCTGCTTGACATACTTTTCTCATTATGAAATCAGATAATTCTCCTCCATTAGAAAAAAATTTCAAATTGACAAAATTAAAAAGGGAGGTGTGTGTTACACATGTAATTGAAAAAAGTATGAATGTGAGGTGGGAAAGAAGGAGGGGTAAAGGGCATGGAAAGAGGGAGAGGGGGAGAACAGAAAGGAAAAGGGAAAGGAAAATATAAAAGAGAAAACAGCAAATGTCACAAACAAAACAGAGTTATCTCTAAACTCAATTAAAATTGTAATCTCTCATGTTCAGATAGTGAACTGGAAGAATACTAGCTGAATTAAGTGTTTCTTTTCTGAAGCATATGAATGAATCATGTTCCTGAGTATATTATTTAGTACTTATCTGAGAAGGGCTTGATGCCAGTAAATTCTGAATCATAACAGCTTACAGGGATTAACAGCACTTCCAAAGAAAATACAGAAATCATTTGAAATATTTAAACATTTTCATTTCCTGCTTTGCAAGCAGAGCTAGGTAAATAAATGACATGATCTGGCATGGGGTTTGGAACTATATGATCTTTAAGGTCCCTTGAAACCCAAGCCATTCTATGATTCTACTATCAAATAGGGCTAAATAAAACCATTTAAATGGAAGGGCCCAGAGCCCATCCACTTCACCTTGCACAGCCACCTGTGCTCCACCAGGATGCAGAGCCAGGCTGTGGTCCAGCTCTCAACCTGCCCCAGTCAGAGTCAGAACAACCACAAGAGTTCAGCAGTAGCTATGTTTTCACCCACTAATCTGTATTCTTCCCTAGGGCGCTGCTACTCTGTCACCACAGATTCACCATGTGGTTATGTGTGGTTCAATACAACCACATCTCTGGTTTTGGCCAGGTTACTGTGTGTTTAGTCAAACTCGTTCTGTGCCTAACACAGCTTGGCATTCAGTCCATGATGCACAGTGATTTCTAGCAGAGTAACAAGGATGAGCTGATTATCATGCATCTTGGTCCCAAACGAGAGCTGGGAGCATGCAAATCAGTGGTAAATCACTGCAACAGGACATCGTTTGGGCTGTCACAGAGATGCTACATAACCGGGTGCAAAATCCTGACATTAAAATTCACTCACTATCTTTAATTACAGCTCTCAGGCACCTTAGGGGAGCTGGAATCTGCTGTATACTGAGAAATAGATACTGTCATGTAATTGCGTTTCAAAAATCTGAAGCAACGCCTGTTTCACCGGCGGGGGAAACAGTAAATGAAGCAGGGGAATACAAATTCCCTGAAGCTAACCACCAAAAGGCATCAACTCGTGAAATAACTAGCAAAGCCAAATCCAGGTACAATGGATTTCAACTTCCCCTTGTTAGCATTAAAAGACTTGTAAAAGAAGCTCTGCAGGGTAAAAATATCAAGCAAACTCAGAAATTCCTAGGCTGGGGAAAAGTAAATACACACAGGAAAAAAAAAGTCATTAGAGCTTGAGGGAGGAGCAGGTTAAGCAAAATGAAATGGCAGTGAGATCTATCACTTGCTAGAAGGATAGCCTAATAAAATAACATACTCAAGAAGGTGAGACAAAATGTCAAGCTTCCCTGCAAGGTAACAAATAAATTGCAATGACCTGATTTATGCCTACATGAATGACCCAATTCAGTAAAATGCATCTTGAAAAAGAAATGAGACTTTACAACTGGGAATAAGCCAGGAAAGGGGATGATGCAAGTGGCTACAATGAGTTGTCTTTAATTTCTCAAACGAGGCAGTTTTCAGACAGTCTTGTATTTTTAGGGGTTGCACATATGTCCCTATACTCTCCAAAACCCTAACTCTATATATACAGTGATTTGGTTTATATGTGGGATTATATATAGAAAACTGTACCATCACTGAAAAGGTAATTATCACACAAACCGCAATCTCAGATGTTTAAAACTTGACATGTCTTGCAGGCAATGCTGCAGGCAGGAGGCTGAATTCCTTCATGTAAAGTACAGGTTGTGAAGAACCCCAGACTGAACAGTGATGGGGCTCTGCCCTCCTGAAACACAAGTGTGGCTTACAGTGTGTACTGCACTAAGGAACCACAAGAACAAAAGGTTTGCCACCACGTATGGACATCATTTTGTTGTGTTTTTACAAGTTTTACAAATGACATCGAAAAGGGTTGGTCAGAGATTGTCCTCTGCAACAATTTTATATCAGAAAATACCTATCCATAAGGGGTGTGCTGGGAAGAGGGCAATACAGGACTGCACTGACACATATATAGAGCGAGTTGCTGGGAGAGGAATTTCTCATCAAATGTTCTCAAGATACAAATGAACTTTCTAGGATAGGCAGGATAAAACCTTTATAGAGATTATACTGTGACTTATTGTGATCAAATGAGCTGTTGATGGAATTTTACCAAAATCAGAATGACATTAATTCAAAGTGAAGGACACTAACAAAGCAAACTACAGCAATACCATAATTGAAGTATGCTGGTGACTACACATTCAGCTAGGCATCACTGAATATGCAGGAGGAAATGGGCTATTATCTTCTGTTCATCTGATAATTTGGAATCTCTGACCAAGGTTAATTTCACAATAGTTTAGAGGTGATACTAAAGACAATAAAGGCAACCTAATCCACAAGAATTGCCTACTTTTAACTGAGAGCAATTGGACCCACAAACCTGTTAAGTTCAGCTCGGGGATGGTGTTCATTTACCCCACAGATGGGTTTCCAAATATGAGTAATTTGCTTCTCAGCTATATGCTAATATAATGGGAGTGGGTGACTAAATTAGTTATATCCTTAACAATGCAAGGAGGAAAGTCACACTTCTGAAATTGTGGAAATGATTGCATTGACTAAAGAGGTACTAGATCAGCATCAAATGGCATCAGTGGAAATGACAACAGAAATTGTTCCTTTACTCATGCATATTTACTTATCCTTTACACAGATGTCTAGTCTCTACAGTAGTAGGTGGAATGCAATTTTTGCAGGGTTTTATACTTCACATCAGTTTCTTCAGAAAGCAATTTTGACAGAAAAATCCCTACAGTACCAGTCTGCACAGTTGTAGAAAAGTGTCAAGTACAGCACTGACCCATGATCTTCAGAGGAGATTTCAAGCTGAGTTGAGAAATAGTGAAGACCTCACAGAAGAGCCATGAAGAAGGTTCAGGTTTTGAGGTATCTGCCAGCTGACAGAATGCAGCAAAGGTCTGAAAAGCATTTGGATTGAAGGGCAGCTAAGCAGTTTCTTAACAAAAGAAACTTGGAAGGGACTGTTTGTGACTGATGCACTGGCATAGGAACTGAGTTCCTGGAAGAAAAGGCAACGTAAAAAAGACACAAAGATGAAAACTTGGCAAGGGAAAAGGCTGTAAAAATTGACAGGGTCTACCCAGATAAAGTGCCTGCATAAATGTGTATAAATGTGTGTGTGTGTATAAATACCTGTGCACACACACACATGCATGTCTGTTATGTACGTACATTTGCAAAAGAAGCTGTCATGAAGTCACCTTCCCAACACAGATTGTGTTTGAGACTAATTGTCCTGTACTGATTCTTGGGATAAAAGATGGTGGTTGTAGAAACCCCTGTGTGGCAGCAGTCTACAAATAACAGGTTCTGCAAGAGCAAATACCGAGTATATATATTTGTATTTATTATGTAATTGTGCCAGTCTAGGTCCTGAGCTGTTAAATCCAAGGGTTTTCAATCCAGTCTGATGGTGGAAACTATCAGTGATTCCTTTTTGCCAGTGCAATTCTAGTCCTGGGTTATCCAAACACTTCAGAATATGTTTACCCACACCTGAGCTTATTGACAAACACAAGCTGCAAGTTTTTCTGTATAGGTTACTGTTTCTCTAATTTTCTTTTGTTCTGTGCCCATGCAAATTTGGTCCTGTTAAAGCACTAATAAAAAGACTTATGTCTTTTCCCTCAAGATTTTTAAACTTGTTTAGATATGCTAATCAGCTTTTTTGTTAACGTGCCTCCAGAAAGGTTGTTTCTGTAATTAAAGTGATAAAGAGAGATGCTTAATAATTAAGCATATTTTTATTTATTGATCTGCATGAGTAGATAAAATTTTAAAATCTACAGTTCTATGTAGGGAGTTAATGAAATATTTAATGCCACATATACTGCCAGTTATTCTAAGCATCATTATCTTGCCCCAGTTTTAATGAACTACTATTTACTATTATGCTACTATCACAACCAAAACAAGTTTCTGTTTTTCTCTTTGTGTCTGGGCAAATTACCTCAGGGTATTTAATCCTTCCAGTCAAGGTAACTTTCTGAGTCTTCATCCACAAACGTAGACACAGTTTCAGGATGAAGTGACCTATCAAGTGATTCTTTGGGATGAGGTTCTGATTACTAAAGCAGACAGCAAGGTGTGAACTCTGCGATCTCTCTCCACTTGAAGCCTTAGTTGAAACCACAGTATTTAAGTATGGATTGATATTTGTATTTGGGATTAATTGTATTGATTTATATATTACTTCCATAACATGTACAGCTTTAAAAATCCCTTGTCGTCTTTCTCTTCCCTAACTGCCCTCTGCTGGTACCTCAGGAAAAGTATTTCTGGGACACTTGGAACTTTCATCAGGCTTATATTTTTTTTCACTTCTTAGACCTTCTTAGACCAAATGGACATGCTGGGATGGGAACCCTGGTCCCTTTATTTTCTCCTTTCATTTTTTTCCATTCTAAATTTTCCTGTGCAGTTTACAGGGAAAGAAAGGCTTATATACAGTTTTCAATCACAGTGAACATACTTGCTCAGGCCTAAAATATGAAAAAGAAAACATAAAGAGCAATTTTTGTATTCACTCAGCAACTGCTGCAATTCAATGTGTGCAGAAGGCAATGATGCAACTCAGACTAACTTCAGGACTTCCATATCTTTTGTGGAATGTGGCCTGGTTTCTAAATTTTTACTCTTTAAGTATTTTGTAGAGCTCTACACACAAATAATTTCTGCCCTTTGCAAGAAAAATGTACTCTTTGCTCATTAGTGGCCTTTTGGGAGATTGCTATTCCGTTATGTTTTACACAAGCAGTTTAGTTTTTAAAATACGATCTCAGTGTGAATGTCACTTTAAAGCAGCTACTTGAGGATTTAGAGTTAAGGAGACTATTTGCCTAAATGAAAACATTAGTGTCAGGAAATAGAATTTATCTTCCATGTGTTTCAAGGGCTCTTGAAACTGAAGAAAAATCTGCAGGATCTTTAAGAGTGAATAAACAGATTTAAAATAATAAAGAACTACAACTATTTTGAAACAGATTTTTAATAAAATGAAGATAAATTTGACAGGATTTTACAAAACTTGGTGGTCAAATATATGGAGTCATGCATTGATTGAGTGCCTAGATAGGAATGGGGATGGCCCATCAGAAATGGGAAGTTCCACAAATATCCAATGCAAAAAATGCTTAAAAGCATTTGATAAAGTATATCTAACCTTTGTCTTTTTCAAGGAATGAGTATTGCTTTGACCACACAAAAGCTGATTCTTGTTCATCTTTGTGAACACTTTTTATTAATTCAATGAAGAACTCTAAAACTATGCACAAACATAGAACTACGTGTAGAAACAATCGTGAAAATCATCCAGGTAAATGGGAGGCACTGGGCATTTGGGTGTGGGCAAACAATCAAACATGAAGTTCAGATTCAGTAAAAGTCTTAATTCCATTTTAGTGCCATCTATTTTGCATAATACCTCAGCATTTGCTTGAGTCAGACTGAATTCAATGGGATTAGATAATAAGGTCTAGTGTCTTGCTGATTCAGAATGGAAGTTTTAATGCAAAGATAAATATTTAATGTAATATAAAGAGATTCGTAATAAGCACAAGCAAAAGGAAAACTACTAACTGCAGAAATCAGATTTCAAAGCGAGGAGCAGATTTGCAAGTCCTGCCATGGGCTTCACCCACAATATTGTCATTAAAACCTGCAATAATGTAAGATCATTTAGGAAGTATTTCAGCCTTTAGCATTATGTACAAGTAGAGCATTTATCCTAACACAAACAAGCTATTTACAGTCCCATTCCAGCCCATTTTTCCTTTGATAGAAGCAGCAATCACTGCAGAATGAAAGATGAGCTACACTCATGGCTACTTGCTTGTATTCCAGCAGTGATAAAACAAATCTTTAAGATCAAAGCACCAGCCATTCTAATAAACTGTGCGCACTGTTCATATTGTGACTTATGACTTTGCTCTGCAGAGAGGGAAGATCTAAAACAGCACAAAAGTGAAATTAATTTTTTTTTTATTGAATAGTTCAGTATTAACAACAAATATTGTGTTTATTTAAGTATAAATAATACCTCTATGTTATATGCATACCTATATGTTAATATACACATGAGAAGAAATCTAGTTCTCTATACAAAGAGGTAGGTCAGGTCCTGACTTGCAGTCAGGACATGGCCAGACCTTATGCTGGCACAAAAAGGGACAGCAAATGTTCCCTGATTCTCCTGTTTAGCCAGGCTTCTCTGGCTTCCAAAATGGTGGAGTTTTTCCATGCCAAGCAGGGGGCAGTTTTATAAATACAAATGACAAGCATTTGAGGAAGAGCTGTCATGGAGGACACATTCAAAATCATTACTATTATATAACTTAAGAGATCTTCATGGCTTTTATAAGATTTTAGTTGCAGATCCTTTATTTCAACTGTTGAATGGCTTTGACTTTCCTCATATCTGGGTATTCAACCACCAAAGGCACCTGCCACCTACCCTTTGAAAACAGCATTTTCTTGAAGGTGGCCCCAAAACAAATGAGTGGCCAAAACCAATTTTCAGAGATGTTGAAAAATTAGAAACTCTAAGACAGCACAAAGAGTTGGGTATAACCCTATCGGCCTTAAGTAAATATGCTAGCTTATTGTGCAAAACATGTAGAGGGAGTAGTGATCCACTGATTTTTCAGGATCCTTGTTAGGCTGATATTGCTGGTCATCAGAAATCATTTTATTTGAGTTCCGATATGGAGAACTCAATACAGAAATTACTGAGGTAAAAAAGAAATATGAAATTATACAGAAGCAGATCTTTTTGATATTAAGCACTTCAGTGCCCAATGACTTTCCATAATTTTCACCTGTTTCTCTGTGCTAGAAAAAGGTAGAGCAGACTTGCAAAATTTCAAGGTAAAATCATACCAGTGATGTACCTTTTAATATAAAAGAAAGTTTCTGAAAATGTTTAAACAGAAATATGTATTTCTCACTTACTACTTCATGAGGTCATTTTTAAATATTCATGAGTCATTTATCTTAAAATAAATTCTTCTCCATGAAGCTGTCTGCTTATTTTTAAGTTTTAATGCGTTTTCCCCTTTCCAGTACTTCTAACTACATTTTAGAACCTAATTCCTTAAAGCTAATGAAAGTTCCTCCTTCCTTTATGATCCACTGCTGCTGTTGCTTAGCCACTGATTATATCACCTACACACTTTATCTTCTCTCTTATGAAAAACATTGTTATAGCCTGAAACAATTCCACCATATAGATAAAGTATTAAGTGTTTTGTGCAGGTGAATAGCTCTTCCATTTCCCTTATCATTATCAGATTGGCCTATTCCTACAGGACTGCACCAATTCTACAATCAGGATAATAATCAACGTCTCTTTCTCATTCTCTGAATATTGCTGATAAAAGAACAAATCTTATTCTTTCACGCTTAACTATGCAAAACGGAACTACTCATTTAACTGTTTCAGGAATCTCTGAACCATATGGATAAATGTACTTTTGGATGAACAGGATTTATTCCACTGTACCAAGGGATGCAAGGAGCACCTAATTGGGAGCATTAATTACTTACAGATGCATTATGTTAGGCTGATACGCACAGAAACCTAGATTATGAGAAGGTATGGCTTGGTTGACCAAACAAGCTAGAGTTTATAAAAGAAAAATTTGCATTTTCAGTGTAGTCTCTCTATGTATTACTTGCCAATCTAATTCCTCCCAAAATACAAATAAATTTGAATGTTTCTAATGAAAGAAGTATTTTAATTAATAATCATACACTTCCCCCCCGTCCCAATTAAAAAAAGCAGCTTGTTGGTATGTAAGTAGCAAAAGTACTCAGAATTCTACAGCTGTGCTATTGGAATGAGAAAAGTATTGCAAACAACAGATATTACTTTACTCATCTATTCCTTCATTTGATGCAAATACATTAATCCTGAGACCAAGTTAAAATCACTCCATAGATTTGGATTGAAATCAGACAGTTCTGCCTATTTGAGATAATTGATGGGTGCAAACTATAAACCTTCATGTAAAAGCACTGCCATTGAGTGATCTCATATTCTAATCTTAGTATAAACACATGGCCCCAAGCAAATGACGACACTCTGGCTCTAAACAGCCCTTAGGTTCAGCAAGTCCACTTCTTTTCACCTCTGGCTTATCTTAATATGGAAACAGATATCCTGCTCCATTACCTGAAGCACAACTGGACACACTGGAGCAGTTATGGACCTGTGCCACGTTTCAGACTTTTACTGAATATGTAATTTTTTTAAAGTGTATATACAGAAGATTTCTTTGTAGGTTATATTTGCTAATACATGTGAAGGTTGCAACTCAGCAGAATAAAGGTCTATACAGAACATGTAGATAATTTTGTGTGAAGGGTTGCTCCTCCTAATTTCTTTTCTTTTGAAAAATTTTAAATTATTATTTCCAATTTACTGGATTCAAAATGTGCAGGTATAATGCAAAGGTCCTCACTTGACATTTTGAACAGAAAGCACTGACCATGTTGAATCAACTCGTCCATGGGAATATATTCACAGTGTCACAGTCTGAGAACATGCACAGGTCAAACTCATGCCCAAAAGGTGAAATTTCCATGGGAAAAGAGCTGGCTTTTGTTCAGCCCTAGTTCATAGCTCGTAGAACCTCAGTTGTGCTGATTAGCTTCAATAGGCATTTTCTACAGCACAATACAACAGAATGATGCTGATGATTTCATTTAAAAAATGTCTGACTATTATTTTTTTGCTGATTGAAATACATTTATTGAGAGAAGAACCCTGATTCTGAGTTAATATTTCCATTTGGAAGGGACTGTGCCACTTAACTATTTAATTTTCTTAAAAATTACATGTAAGTAATAAAATCAAAAATTCTCTGTGCATAAACCAATCCTTTTTATTCCTTTCCTTACTTTTTGAAGTATATTAATCCTCTGAGTTATTGCTAGTAATTATTAAATTATTGCATAATCACTTGGGATTTATCAGATCACTTACAATAAAATATTAACTGTCTCAGACTCGTTGACTAAATCTGGCCATCATATTCTTACAGAACTCATGTCAGGGCAGTATTTTTGTCATTCTTTGAGGAGACATTTCAATACCATGCAAATGGAAGTTTTTCTGAGCAAGCTAACTGGTACATGCAACATGTAACATGCAAACCATAGTCAAAAGTCACTCCACAATTTATACAGAAAGTATAATTCAAATTTGACTGGAAACACCACTGTTTTCTTGAGATCTGGTATTTACATATAGCAAAGTGGTGGGTGGATATCTATAATTTGTGCAAATATTAGAAAGAATGGCTGTGCAAGATACTGTCACTCACCACCAGAAAAAGAACATTTAAAGGAAATGCACTTGGTAATTAGATTAATAACCGACAATTAATTTGATAGAAGCAGGCAGCCTATCTGAAAGCAACAGAAGTACATAATGTAATCAAAACATATTTGGTCCAATTACTTGCATTTGTTTGTTTATTTATTTAAAGGCATGTTGTGTACACACACTATCACTACCTTTTAACATTTATTTTAGTAGAGAGTGCAATATTCAACAGGCCAGAAGAACACTAAAAAAGACTATGGATTTACTTCTAAGAATAGATACCAACAATAAGCAGTTTAGACAACTACAAATTCAGTTTCAAACACAACTTCTCAGGAACACTCTCCAACAGGATAGGACACAAACTCCCAAGTATATCAGAGAGGATGCTGCCAGACTCTGTGAAACAGGCTCCAAGCTGTTAATCTTGAACACACAAACACATGAAAAATCCACTCAAACGTGTTAACATGTGAATACAAACCTGAACCTTAACACACAACTCAGCCAATCAGCCAAGAACTGTGACTTTCTTTAAGATGAAACTAATCTGAACCCAGTGCCACTCTCAAAGCAGGTTAAGGTAGACTAATCTTTCTGACTTGCAGTCATTCCTCTTAAGTGCCTAAACACGGAGCTGCTGCAGCCAGCCACAGGCAGTCATTAATTTCACACTGTGAAAATGCTTTCTAAAGACAACTCTGTAATCAAATGTGGTTATTTACCTGTCATAGTCTTGGCAAATCTCCCCAACAGCTACCAATGCTTTCAGGTACTCATTGGGCTGGTAGGGGTGGATGTAGTGCAGGGAGCAGCTGTTCCTAGGATCACCGTTCGATGCAGTGAAATCTATAGCTACCTGGAAAACAGAAAAGTCAATGTGTTGCAGAGCTCTTCTGAGCACAAATATACCTACATCAACTTTATAACTTTGCCAGAAACAATTTGCTGCAGAGACAGCAGCCTTAAAGCAAAGGTCATTTTACAGTGTACTTAATCAAAGTGGAATTAGGATAGTAGCAGTAAATACACGTAGAAGCAAATGGCAGTTTATAAAATAAGAGATAATAAAATGAAAATGGCATAAGTAAGTAAAAAATTACATGCATTGCTATTCTATGGGGAAAATTATGTCCTAATACAAATGAATCAAATTAACTATCTCTAGGTTCTCATATTTAATTAAATTTTTTCAGCTCAGGTGACATTCAGGACATAAAAGCTTTGCAGCAAAAATGTCCGTAGAGAGTTACAAGTCCAACTAAATCTATAAATTTAAACTCTAATTAGGTATATTTCTTAACTATTTTAACCCTTACTGTGGCTGTAGTAGTAGATATTGCTTGTCTGGTATTTTTTGTCCTCAAAACATCTAAGCATTAAATAATTAACCCTACCAATTTCACAGCTGATAGCAAGCTTAAACATGAGCTGCAGGGTAAAAATAAAGCTTGAATCCTGCAAAGATTTTTTTGTTGTTGTTGTTAAAAGCCTTGGAGAATATTGTGGGAAGAAGTCAATGCAAAAACAAGTATTAATGAATCTTAAAATTAATTTCTCTCTTAAAATGGTCTTTATACTTCTCCCTGGAGTGGCTCTGGCATACATCTTCCTCTGTTATGGATCAGAAAGTCCTCTGCTAAATTTGTGATGCTGCTTTATAGGAATTCCTAAAAGGAGCAACAAAAATCCCAGGGGTCTTACAGAGGGAACATAGCCATTTATAAAATTTCCTTGCGATTTTGTCCAATAACCTATTCCTCTAAAAACCCATTACACCTGAATATTCAATAGACAAATGCATAGAGTTCAGTTTTCAGTTTTACAATGTAGATGAAAGGTAAGAAAGGGTCTTGCTAAAGGCTGCAAAAAGAACTCTGAGGGCACAGCTTGCTTTTGCAAATGTTCAGCTTACCCAGCTGTAGCCTCTGCTTGGCACAGGGAACAATATTTTATGCAGCTCTAAAATGAAAATCAAACATGATATTTTCATGCTTCCTTAAAAAAATTATACAGGCCTTCTGAAACTTACTTTTTGTTGTGAAGAAGTAAAAGGAAAATATCATACTAGGTCAACCCAACATGGCTTTCCTCCACTGGTTCTGATTTTCCACCTCTATCTTTTAGCTGAAGAAACTGGCCTCTAGTAGACTTGGAAATCCCTTCATTGCCTTGATCATCTATGAACCCCTGGCACCTCACCCCATCCAGTCAGGAGAGAGATGAGCATTTTGGCTTGCAAAGAAAGTAATCCCTCACCTCTGCTGCCTACTCACTGTTCTCGCACCAAAGCACTGAGTTTGTTTTCCACATAGATCTTTTTCCAAAAATGGTGTCTGGATTTAACTTGAATAAATCAATGGGGAACCTCTCATGCCTTCACTTGCAAGGGCACATAACTGAGGAGCACTACACAAATGTAAACGAGGAAGAAAGGAACACTAGTGGTTTGTGAAGCCTAGGGTAAATCCACGGATGCTTGTATGGACCGGCTCAGTTTTGAGATAATTATTTGTACAAATTCCTATTCAATGTATGCATATTTTCCTAAAAATACGTGTATTTTCTCTGATATCAATTCAACCATAATTTGATTATAAAAGGTGTAAAAATGTATGACAGAGAAACAAAGGTTATTCCTGTAAAATTGTTAAAAGTAGGTGTTTTTTCTGGTAACCTCAAAACACTAAAACACGTTAAGACTTTTGTGACACAGAACTGGACAAGTCTTCCTTTATGGCTGTTGGCCATGGCTAACTGCTTTAGAAATGAAAACAAGAACACAGCATACAAATAGGGAATGGGTTTCATGAGCTTGGAAAAAAGCCTGTGTCTAGCGTTTGGGAAAGCAAAAAACACTCCCTGGAACAAGCTTCCTTTTGGAAATGGTCCTGGCAGTAGAGGTCTGCTGATAAGTTAAAAACTACTCTAATTTCCTATGATGAAGAATGTACGAATATTAGTACTTGGATGCAGTGTGCTTGAATTTGATCCAAATCTCTGTTTGACTCCCACAGGGAGGACTTAGAAGAAAGATGACCAATATAAATTGCCATGACTTCAAAATAACAATGCAGAGCTCTGCTCCTTTAGCATTACCCAACAGCATCAAGGTCTTGTACAAATACATCAGATAAGGATTTGTAAAAATAAGTTAATATACGGCAAAATTTATGTTAATATCACAACTAAGCTTATCTTTCAGGCAGCAAAGTGCGTACATTTGATTTTTATCAGTGTATCTTTGAATGTATCAGTTCCAATGTACCAGTCATCTTCCCTCAGCTAAATAAGAGCATAACAGAGCAATAACTACACTCAGTACCAGTTTCTTTTTTTTCAGCCTTGTAAAACGGTGATTTTCACTACACTCAAAACATCCTACATAGCTGGGACCTCCTGCTAGATCTGTCAACAACAAATCAGGCTGCCCAACACCGTGACCTGCTTGAGAGAGCATCTGTCCAATATATCTTTCTATTACAGTTTCCTTTCATGCATTTACACAACCTTTCTGCTGTATTTCCCAAAGTGATGAAAATGTCTTCTGACTACACACCCATTTGCACTGCCAACTTCTGAACATTTCTTCTGCAGCAGGGTACACTGTCTGATAAGAGATACAGTGTTTGGCAATAAGCTGGGCACAAAAATAGAGGGCTGGAATCAGCACTATTGATCTCTGTAGATGAAAGCTTCTTAATAACTTGTTTAAAAGCAAAGGAAAAGTTTACTTTTGTTTTTCAGAGATATTCTTTCTAACTGCAAGCCATGTTTCTACAATAGAGGTACAAAGTATCCCAAGAACACATAGCATGATGTTACCAAGGCTTTCATTAGTGCCTTAAATGTGCAGGTACATCATACTACAGCTTTTTGTTATCAAATGTGTACTTAGCATCCAAGTTTCCCTCCCTCAGCAAGTGCCCTTTCAAATCCCAGTTTTATCATACTGCCTGTACACAGCATGAGCTCAACAGAAATATCATTAATATCGAGACAACAACAACAACAATAGACGCACCAGGAGAGTTAAAAACATTCCCACATCCACTATGGTTAAAAAAACTGGAAATCTGGGAAAGTCCATGGAATAGGTCTCCTCTATTTCAGTGGTCTGAATTAATCAGATTAATACTATGTGAAAAGGAGATTGTATGATGCATGCAGAAAGCAAGGTAGCATGGGAATATCTCCCCAGTAGGCTGAACTGTTTTGTTTCAGTGACCACTGGAGAATTCATTTCTGAAAACAACAACACATCTCCCAATCAGACTGTGCAATCATACTGAGGACTGGTGGAAGAAAGGTGAAGGAAACTATGTGGAGAGCCAGTTTATGATGATAGTTAGGTAGAACCACTAGGTTATGCATGCAGAGAGCTATAGGTACAGAGATGTCTCAATGGCTTACCCTGGGTCTGTGCAGGTTGAAAACAGATAGTGATGAGTTTACACAATGTGGATTTACCATTGAGGGCAACAGTAATTCAGGGATCTCTGTGGTTCACAGTATATGGATCTTCCATTTCCTTTATGTTCTCATTGCCCATCCTTGAAAATGAGCTTACTTAAGCTTTCTATTACCAATTGTTTTGTTTCATTTCAGTAAAACGAAATATAGTAAAACATAGTAGAAACAATGCTATCCACTTCAACCCATTTGCCCCACCACTTTTAAATTTATGTTTCTCAGCCTACTAATAGGAAAGCTGTGACAATTAAATAAAGGGCAAGCAAATGGCCATAACCCTTCATTACACTGAGTAAGAACTTGCTCTTCCATTGGAAAATATTTAGGAGGAATCAAACAGAGTTTGAAAAGCACAGCTCTAACTTAATATGTAAATCCCTAGACACTTTCTAATGGTGGCAGTGCTCCTGTTCTTGAGCTGGAGTTGTGGGAAATGCAGACTAACTGGTCTTTGAATGTGCCTAAGCACATGCCCTAATCAGAAAAAGCTTTCAAATAATACATGAAGACATTAATGTCTTTTTGATAATGACCTTGAACATTTGATAATTGAGTTCTTTCAGTCATATTTTTAGGGATAAAATGTTAGAAAAAATAAATTAAAGGGGTTTCTAGGGATTGCCAAGTATCAGATGTGAAGGAGAAATGTGCATTGCAGACACAGGGGGATACAAGAAGGAGCCGGGTAAGGCAGAGTGGTAATTACACAGTAGGCTTCATATGAAAGAAGACAACTGTAAAGATCTTTGTCAACTGCAGAAGCTATTTCCTTCTGGCTGTTATCCAGTGAGTTTGTGATGTGTTCGGGCAAAGTCCATGTTTAACACCTCAAAAAGCTCATCTGTACACAGGAAGACAATCCACTACTGTCTGTAGCTGCTGCTGGAACTTTCGGGTACAACAAAAAAAAATCTTTTTTTGTCAAATCTTTTTGGAAAATGAAGGCTTGTCTGGAAAAAGTGAAATGGAACATAGCATCCAAAATCTGATACTTGATATGTGGGAGCAGAAATAGGGCAGGATGCTACAGGAAAAGAAAAGATCTCCAGAAGAAGAATATTACCTTGGTGCATTAGATTTTAGCCGTTTAGCTGGCATGAATTAGAAGTCACATAAACCAGATTAGAACTGAGCCACAACTGGTATTCCTGCGCTATGGGAAATACTGATATATCATGTTACATTAAGTATATTAATTTTTAGATACATGATACAAAAAAATGACAAAATCCACACGTCATTAAATGTTTCTAAAAATTATGAACTGAAAATGAACTTCTGTTTATGAAGAGCCCTGTAAATCATTTTACACCTTGTTCCTTGAACTGAATAGCTTCTGAGTACACTCTAAATTAGAACTGTGTCCCTCTGGAGTGGCATCTTACTGTTGGCAGCTATGGCTGAGATATGAAACACCAGCATTTACCCCAGGCTGACAGAGAGAAGTCCCTGGCTGGATCTCTCTGCGTGACTTTCTGTATGACATCCTTTCAGGGGAAACAACTTGCTTCAATGGAGGACTCATTCTGGAAGGGAAGATTGGCCCTTAATACATTTTGCAAGAAGAACTTAATAATTTACCAAGGAATGGCATGTAAGAATCATTTCTCTGAAAGTAATGAATTGGTATCTAAGGGGATTCCCTTTCTTCAAAACAAGTTGAAGAAGTAAGACACTTACTGTAAACTGTATTTGGCAGCCTCCCATGATATAATCTAAGAAAGAATGCATCTTGTGGATCTGCAGACAAGAAAGCAGGACATTCAACTTAGCTGTGTATTGATAAAACACAAGAGAACTGCCTGAGGAAAAAAATTGGGAGGAGGAGAGGGATCAACTGAAAATAATGTAAAGGAAGAAATTGTTGAATACAGTTTGAGACAGAAGGAAAACTATAAACAGAAAACAAATTCTAAACCTACAGAAAGGAAAATTCACAGATAAAGTAGAACCAACCTCTCAGTGGGAAGTCAGTGGAAATTTTGCTGTTGGTTTAGGAGGAACAAGAGCAATTTTGTAGAAATAATGGAAGGATTAAAAGGGATACACACAATGTCAGCAAGTCTTTATGTGTTAGTTTAGTATCATCTTTTACATTGCACAACAGCAGGGATAGGGCAAGAGAAATGAAACAGGAGAGCTGAGGACAGTCAATTTGCTTTTGAGATTCAAGTCCTTGTCTTTACTTTTTGTAGGGGATAGTTTTCATTGCTGGTCTGCAGGCAGTTCCACTTTGTTCCAAGCACCATCAAAATATATCACTGAGAGCTTAGTAAAGAAGCAGTCAGAGAGCAAAACACATATTTACTTTGCATTGGTTAAGGATGACAATGCCTGAGTTCTTGTAGTTCTTCTTCTTTGCTTTGTACTTGGGGTTAATGCATTCCCATTGTACCTGTGAAAAAAATAACAGTCACTTTCTGCAGGAAAATTTTATGTACAGATTGAATAATTAACAAAAACCACACTGCCTGATTTCCACAGATGACTAAATCATAACAGGTAACAGTGCACAGAGAGGAAAAAATGAAAACTATTAGCTATGCAGAGAGTAGTTAATAGAAAAAGGCCCAGGGCAAACATCAGTCCTTGAACATATACATGTGGACAGGGCACTAAGGGAGATATCCAGATTCTTTTGCTGTCGTCTTCCAGTCTTGTAGTTTCAGGTGTTCCGTAAGCAAGATTGAGGATCTTTTGAGATCATTTAAGAGGACAAAGAAGAGACTTAATACAAATGAAAATACTGGAGAGAGTAACTTGATACATTGTATTAACTACAAAATTTGTCACAGTAACACTGAGTTTTGTATTAAACATATGATAGGAAAAATTCTGGTCAGTATTCATCTTGCTTTCTCCTTTAAGTCTGATGGCAAAATAAAAAGTAAAGAAAACCAGTGAAATGTTCACAAAGATGCAGTTAACTAATTACTGATACATTTGAAAACTATCCTTAAGAATATATTAAAGTCCTTTTGGAATTTTTTTTCATAATTTTATTTACAAATGTCAATTTTACAGCAAAATAGTCCTACCTTGTTACTAAAACACATTTCCTTCTTCTTATCATAACCTCTCCCACGTTCCTAATCACTTCCACTTCAAATGTTCTGCCTTCCTCTGGCTTCAGGCAGAGTGATAAGGCCGTGTTTTCAGACCCTCACCTCTAATATCTATACTATTATCATGCCTCTTACTGCAGGAGTAAAAGGTACATTTGTACATGCAAGTCTCTATTGGCATTTGTACATACACATTTTTATTTGTAATATGCTGTTAATATGGTTAATAACATGACTATTTTCCTTCAGGGAGATGTTTCCAAGTGTGGGGACAGAACAGGTGATGCTGGGTAACACAAAGAAATGTAACACCAAAATGAACCAGAGTGATCTATTATCTACAAATCCCTATTATGACATTTTGAAATGAAATATTTCTTAGCTGTTACAGTGTTTTGCCTACAATGAAAACCTGCCTAAGTGTTACAATACTTTGTCTATAGTGAGGTACATATGTGATATATCTTAGCAAGGTGTTTGAGCATGAAAAGCTATTTTTATGTTATATGCAGCCCCAGAAATTTCATCGAGCTTCAAACCACTGCTTAACAGCATTTATTTGAATGTCTCTGAAGTATTCCAGACTAAGAGGTTTTGTCAAAGATCAAAAAAAGGGGAAGCAAAACATATGGCTTTGGAGCAATATGAGGCCATTTCTGCACAAGTGAGGAGCAGTATTTTCATCATTGTGAAATGGAGATAGATGACAGAGTGAAGAATGGGAAAAGACAAAATAACTGTTCCAACTGCAGGAAGAACATCTGCTTGCTCTCCCAGCTAGCCTACAGCTCAGTTATTTGTCTTGTGAAACGAATATTCCAGCTGAGAAGACAGGCAGATACAGGCCCTCTCATTCAGAGGAAATCCTCCATAAACATTTTTTCTCTGCTCAAGAGAAGCAGTTAGGCTCAAGAAATAAAAGCCCTTCTCTCCAAGCAAAGAGAGTGCCCTGTGACACAGTGCTGGAGTGCAATAAGCTCATATTTGGGTCTGAGAACAAGGCAAAAGCACTGCCCACTCCCATCTTGAGACATTGCTGTCAGGCAAAATGTTTTAACACGCAGCTGTCTCCATATTTACGGGAAGCATTCCTACAGAGAAATCATGCTGTCTGTATGTTATATATAAACTGTAATATATCAAATAGAAAGAAAAAAATAGGAGACAGGATTTGTGTCACTGAAATACACTGAAGAGGTCTAGTGTTTTTCCCCTGAACATCCAAGGTAAACCTCCTTAATCTTAGCATCCTCCAACATTAATATTTTTCAGTGTGCATATCTAAATAAGGCCTGACCTGTATGAAACCGTATACTATGCATATAATTTCTCTCCTTGGGTAAAGGATTATTTAAACCTGAAAAACATTTTGTTCATGGTATTGGTTAAGGAAGAAGTTTACAATAAATAAGGACCAAAGTGGCATAAAACATTACTTAAGGGAGGAAAAAATATCTCTCATGTTCCCTTTGCTAACTGTAAAATGCAATTATGAATGTTCACCTATCTTGCAAAGCATTTTGAGATGTATGCATAACAATTCTCAGCAACTACCTAAAGCCCATTAAAATATTCTATGTGCAAGTCACTAACATTATTGGCTTATGTGGGTAATAAAGCAAAGGAAAGAACACATTAGAAAATTTATAGAAAGTAAGAAAACAGAAAGAAAGAGCAATTTTGCACTTATTAAATCTGTTGATGATAGTATAAAGAAGGGAAGGAAATAAGAGGACATTTCCCAGTTCATAGGCTTGAAAAAGCCAGCAAGACTGTTTTACATAGAGCTCAATCTTCATTTACCCACCAAGATCCAGTTCTGACCTTGGCAATTCCCATAGTTCAAGCTAAAGACGTTACAACCATCACTTGAAGGAAATTCCCTATACAGGTCTAACTCTATGCCCAGCTTTTATAATGAGAACAGAGTTCAGAATACAGCTCTAAGCAGGTAAATAACAACGGGAAGCAATTCTCAAATATTTTGCTTGCACTGTGAGGCCAACCTCAATTTCCAGTCTGTTCCTACATTCCCAGTATTGATTTGGTATCTGACATTGTTTTTTATTGATCCATTTTTGCTCTTAAATTAACTCTTCAGTTGAGAGGTAACTAATGCAATAGTCTGCGATCTGACACTAATGGTAAACATTGTGAAGTTTGGATTCATCATTCTGAAAGTCACTAAGCATTTCCTCCATATGCTTGACAGGTCTGGGCTGTGCAAGCTCTTTCTGTGTCAACACAGACAATCTGAAACAGAAAGCAACCTGGTTTTAAACTGGCTCCTGTTAATTTAAGTAATGCTGCAAATGCTGGTAATGGACTCCCAAGACTATACAATGTTGGTGTTTTATACACTTAAATTTAAACCACTGTGTGGAGAATTTCTGAACAAACTCTATTCAGCTATTCTTCATGGAGAGTTAGTGACCTAATGCTGACACTTGTAAGGTCCAAATCCTCTTGTGCCTGTGATGAGGAGACACAGATCCGTCAGTGGGAGATGTTACACTTTGCAGTGAAGGATACTGTCTTCCCAAAAATCCTTACTCCTCTAACAAAACCTCCAGATGAGAGAGAAAAGCAAACAATGTAACCACTTATGCCACACACCAGCAAAGGGAAGCAGAGGTGACCAAACGAAGGCAACCATTGTAGAACCAAAATTTGGTCAGTGCGTGGCTACCAAGAGCACAAGCTATTCAGAGAAAGAACTGAAGGTGTCAGGAGAGTATCAAGTACCCTAAGGCAAGACAAATGGTAGCAGTTGCTTTCTCTGGGACACTGGGCTTACACTCCAGGGCATCGGGTAGTCCTGCAGGGAAAGGAAAGGGCTAGAGACCTCGTGTTGCTTGTTGTATGTTTGTGGAATAGCTTGTGTTAGCATGAACATGTTCTCTTGCCTCTCCTGCACTTCTCTGGTTTCCCTCTTCTTCCTTCCTGTTCAGCTGCTGCAACAAATTGTGTAGTTTGTAAATTACAAAGAAGGCACCACAGTCTAATGGACAGGGCAAAAAACCCAATCGATAGCAGGCAGCATTATATCCTGCATTGTCTCTTTCTGATGCCTCAAGTAAAGCAAGTCACTTTTAAGTGAACTGAGTCTCCTCCCACATTAAAGGCTAGTTCATTCCTGCCATCCCTCTAGGCAAGAGGACAGGACAGTTTTTTTTCCCCTCTTTTTGTCCCAGAAATACATCCACCATGGGAGAAGAGCTGCTTTTAATCACTATCAGAGGTTTGTTCTGGAAACTTGCCCCTGGGAAATGAAGTGAAAATGAAAGCATTTCTTGTTTCCCTGGCCAAGGCCCCCAGCCTCCCCTGAGCTTCTGAGGCTGTACCACTCCTCACAGGGATTTGGCAGGTGCCTCAGGAGGCTGCACCCTCCTCTGAGGCCTCTGCTGCCCTGTCTGGGGCCAGCAGCAGCTGCTGATGTTGCAGAAAGTCCTTGGTGAACTCGGCTGTCTCCTGATAAAACTATGCATGGAATTGGCTATTGGTGTCAATAAATGCTTGGCCCATTCCCAAGAGCTTAAAGGTCTCACCATGCACAGTCTCATCTGGGAGCCACATGAGCTCCCAGATGCAAAGGCCCTCCCTAATAACACCCTGAACCTGTGGGAATGTCAGTGGAGATGGGAAGTACAGAAGGGTGTCTTCCTCCTCTTTCTTTTTGTGTGTGTACACATGCACACTCCTCCATTTTTTATGTAACACAGGAACAGATTTTTCCCTTATATAACTCCTGTGCTGCATGGGGATCCAGGTGATTTCCTTGACTTTTTTTCCTCTCAAATCCCTCTGGCTTTATTGCCCCTATTTGGGAAAAAAAAAAAAAAAAGACATTTTTCTTCTCATTAGTAGAGAATTTCTCCTTCTCCTTTCAACTATGATAAGCTTTAATAGTACTTACATTTTTATAATCTCAAGCTTCTTCTAGTCTTGTTTAAACATGTTTGACAAATTAATATTAGAACACCCTAAAAACTGCCACTGTACGCACATATTAAAAGCATATACATATACTTGGAAGAAATCTTAAGATACAAAAACTCAGAGCATTTATTAGTATTTCACTTAAAAAGATGCCCTAAATAGGGATGAACTTATTCTTACTGGGGAGTTCTTTTGTGTCAAGATTATGGTGAAGGGGTAAATAATTAAGTTTGGAATGGTAGAAAGTACCAAGAGAAGATTTAGAAACCACAGAATTACAGGTTGGAAAAGACCTCTTAGATTATTGAATCCAGCTGTTAACCCAGCACCACCAAGTTTACCATGAAACCATGGTTCATGCAATGGCTGCTTGGTGTCTTTGTGCCATTTTTTCATTGGTGGTCAGTATGAAAACAGGCTAAGTGTCAGAACATAATAGTCTGTGACCATAAAGAGATTTTTATGGAACAGAAACACACAAAATTATTATCCTGAGGTTGTTCATGATCAGAAAGTCTTCTTAAAACAGAAGACTTCTGTTCTGTACTACCAACCAAAGACAATCAAGTTTTCCCAGGATTCAGTCCCTTCAGTCATGGAGATGCACCTGACACTCAGAAGGAGTCATAACTCAAGATTTGTGAGTCTCACCCAAGACATATGAGGTTTAGAAAAGAAATTCATAACCAACTCATGCCACTTCTGATCAAAACAAGTGATCAATCATTCAGGTGAGGAATTTTCTCTTCACACAGTACTGGTTCAACCACTCAAAAGATGCCAGTGCTAGATAAACAGCATTTATCTAAATGATGCCTGGTCTCAAACACAGACTTCTGAGAAATCTCACAGCTGAGGCAAGCCAGTAAGCCAACTATAAGTTCATCACTCAAAACTTGGGATAATCAGTACACACCCTGGGGATGGAACTGGAACAGTTTTAGAAGCACCACTGCCTCCTGTAAGCAAGGAGGTGACACATATCTATTCCATCCATCTCAAGTGGTTCTGTAGCAGTTGATAGATTTGCTACACATAAAAATATCTTTACTTTTAGAGGGGGAGGTTGAAGAATGGGTCAGAATGCTCTGTGCTTTCTGGAGGATGAACTATGCACAATTAAAAGGCAACTTCAACATCGTTGTCAACTCCTCCAGAGACGAGGTGAGCTGGTGAGATGGTGAGAAGTACTAGCAATTCACAGATGACACACAGTCCATCCTGCTCCCCAGCACAAACTATGGCACTCCCACTCTCAATGCTTACTGCTTTTATGACAACTTGTGCTGCTGATTCCAACCAACACAGACACTGCTGATGGGCAGAGATGGACACCTGTGCCACTGGTGTAGCCTCCTCTAAAACCACATAGATCTGCAGCTGAAGCTTAGGCAAAGTTCCTGAACCCCTACCAATGACGAATGTTTCTTCCAGTTCTCTCCCGTTTCCTGGGAAAGTGAAAAACCGTGGCTGACAATCTTTAGAGTGTTTTGATTATCTTTTGACAGAACTATAGCAATGTACTGTAGCTGGCTGTGAAGTCTACTGAAAAAAGAAAATACAACCAGAAAAGCAGCTTCATTGTATCTCCTTAGCAACTCAAATAGGGACATCAGACCTGAGTTCTGCTCTTTACTCTGGCTTCCACAGCATCTGAGAGAAAGTTCCAGGTTTTGGTCCTCATCTTCGACACTCAACAGTCTCTATTGTAATGCTACATGAAACATAGCATTGAATGATAACACCAGGGGCTGAAGGATGTAGTTTTATTCCTCTGACAGAAAGGAGTGCTACGTGGAAAACAATATTTCCTGCTCTGAGGCTACAAAAGCGTCTCTTCTAGGAACAAAGAACGATGTTTAACCTACTCATCTCCTCACCCACATATTATTACATTTCTCTGATGTGGCCTTCCTTATCAGAAACAGCTAGCAACACATCTACTTGAAGGCAAAACACCTTCCTTCTCCTCTATAATTTCTTGAAGGTTTACTATAACCTCTTTATTCAAAGTAAACACTCCACTGCATATGCTTTTTCTTTAGGGAGACTAAAACTAAAGAAAAGAACTGACAAATGCTAATCATATTACTTAACGTTGCACGGAGGATGCTGACATAACGTGTGCACTAAGATGTTTTTATGGGGTCCACACACAATGGCATGTATTGCCTTTAGCAGCAATAGTTCCTTCTGGAGAATAGAGAAAAATGAGATAGGATGAAGGAGGGACAGGGAGAGAGAGAAGGGGAAATTGCTTTCTGGCTTTAGCCAAGTGACATGGCTTCCCACACAACTGAGCTCTCCTGTACAACATGTGATCAAATGTGGTCATACTTATGCTTTCCATAAGTGTGACATCTTCACCAGGACCTGCTCAAACTCCTACTGCTTGTTCTTGTCTATCATGCTATTAGTGCTCACCAAACCCCACTTTAATCAGGGGCAAGAGCCATCTAGCATGGGCATGTATATTTTTGGATCACTATTTATCAGCCACTTAAATGACTAATACTTACTATCTTATCCACTCAATCTTGTTTTCCTCCAGAAGAGGCTACACAACCAGAATTAGAAAAGACGAAAAAGGAAACTGATTCCCACATTGGTGGTAATTGTGTCCCATGAGAACTAGCCTTAACAACAGCAGGGTTTTGCAGCTGCAAGCCCACAGAATAACTTCACAGCCTCAACAGAATGAGAGGAACAAGGAAGAAAAAAGGCACAATGCCTAGGGTGTGTGGAGGGAGAATGCAGGTAAAAGGTTACAGGTAAAAAATAACCTGCAGAACGGCAAATGGCAGGCCCGTAGCAAAACTAAGACTCAGGCACTTAAAGCATAGGGCAATATTAAAACACTTCTGGACAGCACTCTGATGCTGCAGCGACAACCTAGAAAAAGAACTGACAAATGGCTGTATTAACTTCTTATGCCTCTGAAAGAGTAATTATGCTTTTTGTTAGCTGAGGATAAAAAAAAAGCACAGTGTTTCTCCATCGTAATAAAGAACACATAGTTTATCCTTCAGAGCCATTCCTGGCACTCTGGACTGCAAGGTTTTTCTGTTGGCCAACAAGCTGTCTCCCGGTAAGGATTATGATGTGGTTTAAAGACATTTACATTGAAAATACGCACTCTATATTACTCTCACACAGTCCCTTCCTGGGCCACAGGTATTTGTATACAAATTTGGGGTGCTGTCACATCACTGGCCTTGTTAATATTATTCATTGTTACGTGATCCATTTACCTTTTTATTTCCACTCAGATTTAGTTTAATAAAAGTTTTGATCCTCTGACTTAATTTGAGAGAGCAAAACAGGGTTTCATTTACATGCCAGTTGTGTTCAGAAGTTATTTATAATGGACTAATATATGACTGATACATATCAGCAATATTTTACACACATGAGCAGCATTTGCCAAATTTCAGTGTGTTCTAAGAACTTCAATAGAAAACATCTAGAAGAGCCATAAACGTTTCTTGACCTGTGGCATAGACTGACTACTTGCCATTTATCAAACACCTTTTGACTCTGTGTTAGATTTCTACTTACATATTATAAACAGAACCTTAATATAAAACCCAAATAAAGCTTATTAGGCACTTGTGTCTGGGGTTGAGATCACAATGGAACAGTGAATACAAATTATCTGCAGATTCAACATTTTTAACTCCCCCTCAGAGAATTTATCAAAACAAACACCTTTAGAAGTAAGTAATAATAGAAAATTACAATTTCTGAAATTAGATATGTCAGATCATGTATCCTATTAAATAATTACTATCAACTGCAATTTGAAAAGATCAGGCTGACATAAATAAATTAAATTATTGATAAGCTAACAATTTCATTTTCCCTTAGGACTGTAAATTATGAAATACTTGAAAAACCAATTAGTTTCATCATGATGGGTTCTAGTTAAAGCTGGAAGCAAAGAATGTAGCACATGAGAAGTGGAGAAAGATGGAGAATGACCCTCACCCAATAAGGGCCTTTAGGCTAGGAGGGAAATGCTTTAAGTAGCCAGACTGCACATCTGCTTTGCAGCACAGCACCTCATGGAAACCATGTGCTTTGGCTCAAAGGAAATAAATCTTAGTGGAAAGAAATGCCTGTGGAATGGGAACTAGAAAAAGACCCTAAGTATTTCAGGCACAAAAGTGCAGGAACAATTGCTTTTTCACATTTTCAGATTATTGTGTCCAGGTAACAGTAAAACCTTTGGGAGAGATCAACACAACAACTAAATTCTGGGAGATGATGAGGCAATGCCACCTGCTTTATGACAGTATAGTCTGAGGAACACTGCTCTATTGAGCTTACATATTGAGATTGCTTCGGTGATTTCCACTTACCTGTCTTCCTTCCATAGCTCCTCGCATTTCCTTGAAAGTTGAGCTAAATTCTCCAATGAAGTCATGCTTTCCGTTGGAATCCCAGTCCCAAACTATGCACTGGGGAGACAAAGGGGAATAGAACAAAAGAGCACATTTTTCTTCAGACAGACAAGAGGTTTCACTGAAAAACACTACAGGAGAAATTATGATATACATTGGGGGGAATGCTTTATCTAAAAGGAAATCACAAGACATATTAAAACCGTATTATTATTCCAATCAAATTAAAATGGCAAGTGGAATCTCAACACAGCTTGCTGCTGGTAGTTCTGCGTTATGGAGTCTACCTAATGAAAACATGTATTTCAGAAAGAAAGGATTTCTTGTCTATATCTTTTTGCTAGGTATGAAAATACAGGATTTGCGTATTTGCGTACTCATGGTCAAATGGTGTCCTCACCTCATTGATGTGCTTTAGAAATATAAATTAATATTCAAACCCTGATTGCCTTGGGCAAACATTACTGGTCTCATTTTTACAGTCAGTGAAGGTGAGACAATAGTTATAGACATCGTTTTTTGAAATGGCTTTGAAATTATACACACCAGTGTTTGGTGCCCATATATTGGTCGTTTCCCAGCGTTGCTCAACAGTGACTGTTCAAACCAAACCTCACTGGTAGTCTTTCCTAAATTCATGCATAAAGATGAATATCCCATATTCATATTGAGGTTTGAGAATTTTACCTCACAGATTTTGCTAAATACAATTCAGCTAGCCAAGACTGAAGCACACAGTAATAACTACATGCTTTGCTAAATTATACCTTTAAAACTGCTCCAAAGATAACAAATGGGCTCGCAATTTTAAAGAACAATATCCCAAATTCAGCCTTATAATCTTTCTAGATAAAGGTCACATATCGTGACTGAATCGAGAGGCCTCTGCTGAAAAGGTCCTGCTAAAAAATATTGTTTAGGTTTCTTTTAAAGCAGAAATGTGTCAAAGCCATCCTGTCACTTGAGAAGTGCACTGATATCTCACTATCAGATGGATCTGGGGTAACAACAGGGGGTTTTATTCAGCTTCTTTGTGTCAATGAGCCTCAGTACTTTTGACCCAGCACTGGTGGTCAGACAACTCAAGAGGAAGAGCAAGGTTTGCTCCTCAAAGACTCCTCAAGCCATTTGGAATTTGTATGGTCCAAAGGGGCACTGATCTCACTCAGAAGGAAACAGAAATCACTGGATGTCATATGGATTTTGGGTTTTAAATATTACCAAAAAAGCACTTTATTAAAACAGACTTCCCTGTCTACCAGCTATGCTTTCTAACCAGCCCAAATAATCCAGTCAAAGCTAGTAGGTGAGCACTGTGGACAATCCCTTTTGAGGGTGGGGGAAAGACTCGAAAAAGCTTGAGATTTGGACAATCCCACCACCTGCAATTTTACTTGCATTTTTTTAAATGCAGGAATCCCAAACTAAAGAAAGATCTCCAGATCAAAATGTGAAAATATTTTGTTTTAAGACTTGGAGATACTTTTTAGCAGCTTTGACATTGAGGGGGTGGGTAGATGGAAAAGAGGGGAAGTTTTTGTGTGTGTTTGTTTACAGGCCAATTTTTATACAAGAGTAATCAAATGAGAGTGGGTTTCTGATTTTAATAGTGGTAATGCTGCCTGGAACAAAACTAGACACAGTATTTCCAACACTAGCAGTCCTCGACTATTCTTCAGGATGAAATATTCTCTGATAATTACTCTCTCTTTATTATCAACAGCAATCTTTAGATGGCTTGGTAAAATAAAAAAAAATTCAAGCAAAACTAATTTAATTTACAAAAAAATTCCTGAAACAAATTTTGTTTCATAGATCTTGAAACAGCTTTATTTTATTTTTTCTGTGAAATTTCTTGCTAATATAAATTGGTATTTTTTTATTGAAGTTACTTTATAAATTTTTTATGAAAAAAATGGATTTCACAGATGAAGCGTGACTTAAAATTATTTTTTCTGTAGTGGTTGCAAAAATTATTTAAGATCCTACAAGTAATACTATGTAAAAAGATTTGTCAAAATGTCAGAGCAAAATTGTTATAAATGTGCAAAAAGTGTAGTTTTAGTAATGCTGGAATCTTTTAAAATTATGTTTTTTAAAAAATTACTACTTCACAAAGTAAAAGAAAGAAAAGAACATTTACTATTAAATTATCCAACCAGATTTACTTTTCACGTTCAGTCTTTAGCCTCAGCTGGAGCATAAATACAAGAACTGACCCAAGGCTGTCAGAGACCTCCAGAAAAAGGTACTTTGAAAACTTTCTATTAGGGGGCTGACTCTTATGAAGAGGGAAAAGCTCTGAGTGCTTATTTGTGGTTAGAACTTTGAGTGGAGATGAGCAAAGTTAAATTACATATAAAATGTCCACTCAACAGGGATCCAACTGCTTTTCTTTTAAGCTAGAGGCTTTCTAACTTTAGTTTTCAGAAGGCCAGATGGTACTTTAATCTTTATATTGGCTTCATGGAAAAGGCAAACAATTACAGCATTATCTCAGTGCCATTTGTTCAATTACAGCTAAGGGAGAAAGGGGATTCCTGCAAGTACATCCATTATGACTTTTTTTTTTTCCCAGAGTCTCACATCTGGCCATAGAAATTAATTGTTACTGTCTGAAAAACATGCTGTACACAGTAATGATTCTGCATTTCAAATGTATGGGAAAAGCATTTCTGAAACATACAAACACTGTGGTCCAGACACTTTTATAAAAACCCAGTCAGACACATAAAATAAGCAGGGAAGGATCTTTGCAAATAATCCATAATCAGGTAAAGACCAGAGGTGATTACCAAAGCATTATTTCCCTGTGAAATACTTTAAAGAGTTTTTTGGTCTCCCTCTTTTTTTGGGGTTTTTTTTTTTTTGGTTGGTTTGTTTGTTGTTTTTGTTTTTAAGAAGGCCCTGTGTGCTTTTCAAATCAAATCATCCTTTATCTTTAGGCAAGCCTTAATGTGTTTTTTGGGTCTGTACTCCTAGAGGTTGCTTAAGTAGATGATTAACAGCACACCTACACTCTATTAAAAGTCTCATTAATTTAAGGAGGCTTTCTACACACTTGATTTTGAGTGCAGGTAAATCAGTGTTCAGATAACTGGTGAAAGAATTCTGTCTCCTACCTATTTCTTACAAGCTCAAATACAGGGAATAAAAACCTCTGCTACTGCTGCATGGTGACAGAATAGCACTCTGGAATGATGGAGAACATCTTTCATTTCTGCATGATCTGACCTTCCTTCCCAAAATACCTGCTGACTGCAGGGAGAGAGAACACTGTGCTATCCCTAATAGAGCTAACCAGTAGACATAGTTAAGATGAGATCAGAGGATCACTTGTGGTGATCCACATCTTCATTCCTTCAGCTTTTGTTGTGAACAGCACAAAATGAAAGATTTCTTTCCAGGCTGAAATTGAACCTTTCATCAGAGCAAGGTCCATTTCAAAAAGAAAAAGATATCTCAGGCAGATGCCAATGAAAATTCTCCCTGATTTAATTTCAACTTTTTCACCACTATTAGATTTTGCCAATACTCTCACTATGAAGGGCATTCAAGAAAGATTGCACTGGCGCAGGAGCTACAACAGCATAGGCTTCTCTGGCTGATTTTCCTAATGCTTCCCAGAAGATGACAGCTAGATTAATCTTGCTGCCTCTACATGAGCAAGAACTCACTTGTATGATATCTGATTTCAGTCTCAATACTACAGCCAACAAAATTCTAATACAATTGTCATAAAATAATTCTTCCCATAGTCATCATCCTCTCTAGCTTTAACCACAAGAACTAAGTAAGCGAAAAGACTGGCTATAGTAAGCATGTGTTTGTCTGCAGATACTGAGGTTATTTTCCCCATACACCTTCAGAGAAATGTTTAAAGTGGTTTGTCCCCACTAGGTTTTCATGAGGAGAGAACTATTACATACAGCACCTTTGGGTACAGGTGATGGAGAAACTCAGAACCTTGCAATTTATGAACCAGCCCAAAACATGCTCTGAAGGTTAGTTTCTAAAAGACTGGCAGTGAGTCTCCTGACTAAATCCTATCAGCAGGCAGCTGACAGCCAGACCGTGGAAATGTACTTCTGGAAAATAATCCATTTAAATTCCCCTCAGCTAGCCAGACACTGCAGATTATAGCATGCACAAAGCCAGTAAAAACACTGAAAATTCCCAGTCTTGCCAGCTTGAGTTTCTCCAGCTCTGTCTATGCTCTAAGTCCAATTATGAAATGGCCTGTGCTGGTACTACCTTGCCACTTAGAGAGGTAGAGGGTCGGAGAGCCCTCCTGACAACCTAAAAGCTTACTTACTTAAAAACACTTGAATAACTTGTGACCAAGAGATACTGGCTAGGGTGGGAGAGAACACCAAATCCTTGGCCCACTCCTCAGCTGCTTCATGCCAGCAGAAATGCCAGACAGCCAGAAAGGCAGCAGCCTTGAGCACCCAGAGTCAAGCTCCTTGAACAGGAGGCTCCCTACCCTGATCTGACTCTGATCCCAGCGAGATCCTAGTTCATATGTTGCATTAGAAGGGAGATTTTTCTCCGTGTTTTTACTTCAGTAAGTGTCCCCAGTCATTCAATAAGGAGTGGAAGGGATACCTTTCAAGGAAGAGCTCTCTCTTTGTCCATTAATTGACTGCAGTCCCTAGCTACATGTTAGGGCAACAGTATGAACAAGACTGTTCTAAGAAAGTTCTAGAACTGTCTTGGATAGCTTTTCCTTGCGTTGTTGTGAAGCAAGGTATCTTGTGGCTAGGCAAGAAGGAGAATGCTCATTGTTGGGTTTGAATGGAATAAATTACAGCCCAGTCAGTCATAAAATTCTTACCAATTAACCCTAAACCAAAATAATACCAAAATAATTTTTTATAAGTAGAGCTTATATGACACTATCTCTCAAAGAAGTGACGTCTTAAGGCAATACCAGTGACCTGCTCTACTCCTTGTAGCTCTCTGAACTAGAGGTGGTATGAGGTGGCAAAAGGCTACAAACAAATCCTTCTTTGGTTCATCCTCTAGGACCAGTGAAAACTTAAAAAAACCCCCAAACCTAAAACAACAACAAAAAACCAACCAACCAAACAAAAACCATCAAAAAAACCAAAACCACAAAACTTGGAAAAACCAAACAGAGAAGGTGACAAAAAAATCTCAGAAAAATATTCACTTGGATATCAAAGTGATCTTTCTGGAACAGTCTGTCTCTCATCAGGGTTATTACTACTTGATAATGAAGCAAATATCCTACTTTACCTCCCGAAATTATACATACCCCTCTTGGAATACTTCAAAGAACATCTTTTTGTAGGAAGACTTTTATCCAACACCTACCCATTCTCCCCACTTGGGTATCAGAAAAACTATGTAAAACCTTCAGCATAAAAGCTAAACACTTCAAGTTATCCTGTTTCTGCAGTCATGACGTTCCAAAATGAAATTATACATTATAAACATCACAGTACAAAAATTTGGTCTTTTCTGATGTATATGAAATTCTCCACTCTTTCTTCCATCCAAGCTGGTGATCACAGTTTTAGCTTTTCAGTAGTTATGCTTCTCCAGAAAGTGGAAAATAAACTTTTAAAGTTCCATTTCAAATTTCCTCTGAAGTTGGCCTCCAGTGAGAATAGAGCAAAGCAGCTGAAATAAACCAATGTTTCCTGCAAGCCTCTCACTGGTTGAAGTAAAGTCTTCTTCAGAGCAGTGTAGATAAAATATTTTAACTTTTTCTTCTCAGAGAGATCAGGTCAATTCTTCAAACTAAAATACTCAAAACCCTCTGAACTAATGGAGGAAAAAGAGTTCATACCCTATACTGTTAGATTACGCGCAGCTTCTGTGAAGCCAAAATAAAAGCAACTTTCAAGTTTTCTTCTTGACCACAGATCCACATTCTTTCTGAAAACTGCATCTTCTATTCTGCTGAACCAGAATGGACTAACACCAGTCCAGACCACCAGCATAGCTGAGTTTGCTCTTTAAACATTAGGTGAAATACTGGCTCCAATGCAGACAATGAGACTTTTCATATGCACTTCAACAAATTCAGGATTTCATTAACACCTTTGTGCCTCTCATACATAGATGGTGATAATTGATATGTTAAAAATTTATAGGGTTGTATTGGACTCAGATCCTTTGACTACTGAAGGACACTCGAGACATAAACTCATTGATAGCTTCCACTTGGGTAATGGCAGGAGATTCTGCATTCCTATTGACATGTTGCAGTAATTATAGCAGCCAAGACAGACTCAAAATACAAAGAAAATAATTTGCCTGTGGATATAAACACATGGGAAATTTGATTTTAAAATTATTTTTCTGGAGAGAAGAGTGAAAGGAAGGAGAATTCTTATTTCTCTACAAAGAGAGTCAGGTCCTCTGATCCAAGATTAAAGCAAGAGTGTAATTTTTATTGACAGCTATGATATGACACCAGCCTGAAACTGTTTCAGTTCTTGACAAGTGAAAACAGAGACAGTTTACAGAACCACTTTCACCAAACCAGTCTCTCTACAGCAGCAATAGAGATTTAAGTACATCAGCAGTGGATCAGCAATGATGGGAATCCTCACAGTTGGATGCTGCCCTTACTTGACAGATCACGGCACGTAAGAATCATCATCAGGGTCATTTCAGAACCAATAATGTTAAATCATAGCTTCTTGATTACCCTTATTTGTATTACAAGGGTGCTCAGGAGCCTCAAACACAGATCTTTCACTGCTGACAAATGAAGCCCATAGGTGTATCTCTGAAACAGAGAAATATGCTATAATAAATTACATAATGTGAGGGAGACGTTACAACTGGATTTACCATGACTCTCTAGGTTTTTCATGGTGAAAACATAAATAAGCTCCTACTTAACAGTCACAGCTAAGTTTATGCAACAACATCCTCAGTATATATACAAGCAACCATACAATTAACAGGTTCTACATGGACATGAACGCATGCACATTTCCATTTCTGCAGATCAGGCCTAACACAAGAGATCTCTGTAGCTGTATTACACTTTATATTAAGGTCAAATAACTCCATGTTAATAATATTTTGTGTGTGTATTTCCCATCCAAAACATCCCTGGCAACTTAATATGCAACACAAAATTTGGAAAAGTTTTTAGTATTCTGCTTGTGGTTGTGATAACTTAGTTGTCCAACAACTGAGAGAGCAGGCTAGGGCATTTTTAAAGTAAGTATAAAATTGTGGCTTTCCGTCTCAATCAACCAGCTTCAAGTTTTTGAGACTGTCTTTGGCCTCATGGTCCATGACATAACGTGCAACTTTTTTCACATATGATAAACCAGTTGCAAAATATAGTAACAGCAAAAACTTCTGCAAAGACTCCCCTGAGGCTCCTCTTGTGAGATTATCAATATGCCTCTGGTAGTTTTCTCCATGAGTATCCCTTCTTTTAGTTCACAATCTGTTCTGTCCTTATGCAAAAGAATCTGTCTTTTTAAACTTTTGTGAGAGATGATAAAGTGGTGAACTGATCCAGCAGTGCCTCCTCTCATTAGATGTATCTGACATTTCTGCTCATTGAAGTAACTAACAATTCCTTACATAGGAAAAAAAAGGGGCATTACTCATTGGCAGGCCTCTCTGGTCTACATTTTGGAGAAGCTGCTAGCACATCAGTGAAATTTAGCAAAATTCATGGCTGCGTATCTAAAAGCTCTCAGACAGAACAAGACTCTAGCCAGTTCCCACTATCTAGTTTCAGCTCCTGAAAAAAAGCACGTTAGCTTTATCTTTCACTGTGAAAGGCAGCAGATAAAAACCAGCCATTGCCTTGTATGTCAAGCAGGAAAGGAAGATGATGATGCATGGCAGAAAGAGCACAAAATGCTCTTCCTCACCTGAGCAGCATCAATCTGTCCCCAAACACCACTTGTAATAATGATGAGTGTTTACAGAGAGTAAGTGATTATGCTGTTCGTTCTGTTGTCAATCAGTGGGGAAGTTAATTACACATCTCTTGGATATCATTCCAAAAGAATGACCTGGCAAACAGGATTGGGTTTAATGGCCCTGAACTGGCCACTCTATTCAGTGGATGGTAACACAGTGGAGGGGGGTCGTCCCAGTTATGGATAATTTCTAAAACAAAGACCAGTAGAGATTTCAAACATAGAAAGTTTTTAGTATCAAGGGGACAAGAAATCAATTAATAAACAGGAAGCAATTCTAAATTTTTATTAAAGTAATATCCCAAGCCATGTTTCCAATGGAAAATCAAGAGATACAGGTAGAGACAGAGCATAGGACATTATTACTGAAGTGGCTAAAGTAACCTAAGAGGTCAATATTAAAGGTTAAACCTAAGCTTAATTTAAGGGTAAAGGTCTGAGAATAAAGGTCACAGCTTCTTGTCTCATAGGCACATGTTTGATTTTTTAAATCCTTGTGAAATTTCTACTAAATACTTTGCACTTGTTTTAGCGGTCATCTCGAAGTGTAAAGGGCCTCATTTCTGGGGTGGGTTTTTCACTGATTTTATTTGTTCGTTTTTGTTTGTTTTTCTGGTGTTCTGAGATTCAGTAAGTGCTTTCACACAGATGCTTCAAGGTGAGTCCTCCATATATCTTCTCTCAATTAGTGCACAGAGCACATAATTAGAAACAAAACCACAGGCCTTTTCAGCACTGTTTTTAAGTTAGTTTTCTACCCAGAGTTTTATTTCCTGTGCTGTGTTTAGTGTTGAATTCATCTTCTATACGGACACTGAAAGCATCTCCATGAAAATCTAAAACCCTGCAATTCCACAAGCACCCAGAGCAATGTATCATTGAAGATTTCCAGTAAGAGTTTAATTAAGATCATGACATGGTGTCTGGATCTTTCAAAAAAGATCATGTATCAGCTAAACAGCAGATATTTTCCTGTTTCTTGTAAGCTCATGAACCTGCTAAAACTGTGAAACGGCAGTGCTTGACAAATGTAATATTTTTTATGTAACTGCTCACGTTTTTGGGGGATTTTTGTACATATACAGTAAACTAGTTTCTGGAATTTTCTCCTTGTACTGAGTAGAAAATAACACTTAAACTGAATACATTAGAATACCTTTTTAAATCTATGCAGACTTCCTTTCCTGTTTGTATTCCCCTTGCATCCACTCAAGTGTTTAAGAAGTGTTCTCCATAATTATGAATTCTTAGTAGCTGCTCCATATTTTCTGGATTTATCTCTTTCCATAACGACGGATGTGACACTTCGTATAAACAAGCATGTTGCATGGTGGGGTGGAAACCTGAGGGTGAGCTCACTGGGAAAGCTGGCACAGGAGCAGGGAGCGCTTGCACTTGCCAATCAGGTTTGTTTCCAACATCTGAGGAAGAAACAGACTGAAAACCCCAAGTGCTCAGCATCCTGGTTACCCTTGGTGATTGGCAAACCTGAAGGTGTGGGCATATATGAATACAGCAGTCTCTTCTGTAAGAATTTTTAATAAAGGTAGAGGCATGGAAGGAAAGGAGAAAAACTGTGGCAGAAAATTCACTGTGGAAAATAGAACCACTGAGGTTTCCACATGGGTGAAATGATCGAGAAATCAGATGAAAGCTTAAGCCTAATGAGGTAATTGAGTGCTTTGCTGTAGCATCTGGGGAGGCCAGATTCTTCCCCTATGAAGAAGGTGAAACAGCGTGAAATATACATTTATATTGTGATGTAACATATTTCAATTCTATATTAATGAAAGAATATAGAATCAATTTATAAAATATGGTGTATATATAGTATACACATATTATATACGTATTCCAAATCAACTATTAAAATAGTATTTTAGTCTTGGTTTATATGAGTCCTTCCCTGCTTTTTATCAAGGAAACATGATGTTGTGTAAACATTGAATCATAAGGAAACTCAGCTACATACACTGGAACTAAAAGAAGGAATCTGACAGCTTTCTGTGAGCCTAACAATATTACTAATATACAAATAGTCTGCTGCACGCAGAATGCTCCAGAAAGCAGTTGCTTAAATCATTATTGTGACTTTCCTTTGCCAAATATGAAGAGCAAGGTATGTGCAAACAGTAATTAATTTGATTAATTTTGTCTCCCTTCCTCTTCGGAACCATCTAAAAACAGATACTGATTTTAGTGAAATTATATAGTTATTTTGGAGAGTTGCTGTGCTTATCCTATTTCTCACTCAAGAGCAATACATTGTGACTTATATGAAGGTTCAAAGTTTGGTACTAAACAACCTCAACAAAATTCTGACATATTCACAACACAGCAAAATTAAGAGCTCAAAATGCCCAGAATGCCTCATCATCAGTGATGAGAAGCCCAACAATGACATTTTCAGGAAGGAAATAACCATTCGAATTCTGTTTCTTGGCATGTTTTCCAGTGATAATAAGAGGTGATGTTGTTTAATATCAAGTTTATCCTTGGGATTTTTCTTTTTCTGCCTAATTATCAGATTTCTAACAGATATTTGACAGTTTTGAAAATAATCCTGCATCCAACCACCTTTCTTTCCTTCAAAATAAGCAAACTAAGAAACCTACACATGGCTGTCATCAGTGGCATCTGAATGAGGTGACAGAAATATACCTTCATCCTAGCCCACAGAGACAAGATTTTGGCAAAAGATATTAGTGAAGACAGACACTGACTTTCTTTGGGTGAATCCTAAGGTAACAGGGTTACAGGGTGGGCTTTTCAATACAGGGACAACCCTCTATGTTTAGGATGGGATTGCAGTTAGCTGCAAAAATTTTCTGCTGCAACTCGAAGTGCTGCTGCTGCATCTGCGATGCGCCAGAAAACTTCTTCAAAGGACAAGAGAGCTAACCCTGTTTCCTGGCCTGATTCCAGCACAAGCAATTAAATTTCTGCCATCTCAACAACCCCTGCAGTTCAGGCTGGCACAGAGTTATTTGCTGCTTCCTGCCCTGAAGTGTCGCAGAGCGTTTATGCGCAAGGAGGTGCCAGAGTCACCTCCAGAACTGGCTGCCCAACAGCAGCATTGCTCACGTGCCAGACTTTGCAATTATTGAAAATGAGTAATTTGTGTTGAAAGCAACTAAGATCTTCCACCATCATCTCTCAGCAGCTGAAGAAAATCTAGGTCTAGATCCTTTTTGTTACTGAAGATGGCTATGTCGTGAAGAACAACTTAAACTACTTATACTTCCATGGCATAACAGCATAGAAGGTTAAAATGAAAACATTTGTACATCTCCATGATTTTAAGTTTCCTCCTCTGCGCTTCAAATCAGTTCTCAGGGTGTACAGGAGCAATGAGAATTAATGAAGGAAAATGTCTGATTCCATGAGAAATTCCTGTAAAGATAAACTCCATACATTTCTGTATGCGTGCTTTTAAGGTACAGTTACCCACTAACACACCCCACACTGAAGAACACAAGAAAAATATTAGGATTACCATACTAGACTAATTTATAGCATATAAACCTAGCAAATAGTTTTGGAAAAAAGCAACAATGCTTGTTTCCACTGGGTTTAGTGGAGGGTTTATGCATTTTGAGAATGCCAAGAAAAGCAGCATTTTTGAAAAACAAACAAAAAAAAGAACTTCTATAAAGAGTGGAGCTAGTACTCTAAAACCAGACTTTCCATAGCTGATCTCTGTGTTTGTACTCCAAAGAAGTGGTAGGAAGTAACAGTGCCCAGATACATAAGTTATCTTCTCTGAATATGCAATCAGGTACTTTGATTGCGTAAATTACAAAATTATACCAAAAATAACTGAAGGTGAATAAAAAGAAGTCTGGTTAAAACTGAGCCGGCAATTCATTCCCTAATGTTAACATTGTGTCAGATTAATGTGCAATTTCCTTTGCGTTCAGGAAAATCATGTAGGTGCGGACATTCTCTCATTACTCTGCTAGGTGAATTACGAAGCTGTCATTAAAATAATTACCAATGGAAGAAGAAGGAGAATCAAACATTTAATTCTATGTCATTATAAACCCTATTTCCTACTAATGTGGGTAATTTATCTCACTGCTATTAAAGGGAGTAACACATGTGCCTATATCAATACTCTATTAAACAACAATCACATATCAGTAAAAAGGAGACCCTACACAGAGCAGAATATTCAGGCAGAAAGAAGTGGTTATTCTATCTGGTCTGCAGATATTCTCTGAAGACTGCCCACAAAGAAAAGTAATTGAAAAAAAGATCCAAGTCATAAATACCTTAGTTCATCCTATGAAACAGCTGCAACTGGAACTAAGAGGATTTTCTAATATCATCCCTATTTCATGTTTCTTTTCCCAGTTTCCCAAACTGTGTGGTATGTTTGCACATTGTCTCTGTACAGGTTCCCACTTCTTATTTTCATGCATTTATGTAGAGCACAAATGTACTCACTTTTTAACAAGTGTGAAAAGGAGGTGGAAGAAAAACCTCTGAAAAACATGTCAAAACCCACATATTAGAAGTAATAATAAGAATAATAAAGAATTCATAGCAGAATACTTGGTAGTTGGGCATCCTTCAGCACTAGGAAACAGATTTCCTTATAAAACAGTAGAAGAGAAAACCAAATAGATCAGAAAGACACAAAAGAACTACATTAATCAGTTAATCATTCTGATTTTATGCTGCCAATAAAAAGAAAACTATCTCTCAGGTTCAGAGTCTACAGGGTACCACTTTCTTTATTGGAGATGTGTGCACAGGGACTGACATTTGCAATGAAGTGCCTTAGCAGGTTCCAGAGCACTTGGTATCATGAAGAGCTACAGAGAACACTGTACTGAGCTTTACTGGATGCCTCAAACAAGTCACCAGTGCAAAGATTGTGGTTTCAGTGACTACATTTTCAAGGAAAATAGTGAGAAATTTAAGGTCTTATTACAGTAACTGAAATAAAACATCTCTCTTCTTAAAATGCAGTGCCTTCAACAAATAACTGATTATTGTTATCCTTCCTGTTTCTGTGTTCTGTGCTTTATTAATGTGAGCCACATTATCTGAAACCACTTGTATAAGGCTGTGGACTGCAGGTGGCACCATTATGTCATTATGAAACAAAACAACATTATTCCTGAGACAGGTAGGCAGAACAGAGTAGTTTAACCTAATTAGTGATGTACTCTATGAATATAAAGCATGCAATCTAATACTAGTCATATATATATAAATATATATAGGAAAAACAATTCTCTCTAAGGTAAAGATTAGGAGGCATTATCTGATGCAAACTGTCAACATTAGCTGAAGTAAATGGAGCCGTATAATTTAGAGCAGCTGAGAATGTGCCATTGACCTTCAATGGCCTTTGGATGGGGCCCTCAGAAGAAACGCCTGAGGGAAAAGCCCCAAACTGCAAACATATTAGTGTAAGAACTCTATCTTTAAAGCAGCTGATCAGGAGTAAAGCAGATCCTACACTGCAGTTAATTCTGCTATGCATTGGATGGTAAGAAGAGCAGATCTAATGATGAAAAAATCAAGCTGTGATATGTTCAGGAATGTTACTGAAATGAAAATGTAGCTTATATGCTCCAGATGAATTTGTGTGAATACTGTATTCATGTTTTACAAAAGGAGTAAGCAGTGTACTGGGAACCCATCTGGAACACAACTCCTATCCTTCTGAAAGCTGACTCTATCCTATGTACAGATAAGAAGTTTCTGGTGGATCTGGCAGGAAGCTGGAGATTGGCTTCATATAGCTACCTGGAAAGAGAAGGAACTTGTAACACCACTTACCTTATTTTGTGCTATAACGTATGAGAAAAATACATTACACCCATGGCTAAATCGAAATTACCAAACATAGCACTCTACCCATGTAGGATCTGCAGTCAGTGCAGACTTTTCTCTGCCTTTCACATACATACACAGAAATATTTCCAATTTGTGATGACACTGCTGTGTACAAAGACACTGATTCCCAGGAGACTTCTGCTGAGCACTCAAAAGAGGTACCTTTTGCTGTCAAGGAGATCACCATGCAAGGTATTCAGCCCAGAAAAGCATTCATTTCCACTAGGTGTGCACCAGCATGTCAGCAATTAGCCTCATTGTCTTTCTGTAGTACCATGGGGAAGAGTTTTGAAGCCAGAAATAGCTGTCAATCTCCCTGTAAGATAGCCCTCACCTACCAGTTTGATCAATTATTCCAAAGCCACATAAACTGTCCCTGATAGACCTCCTTTGGATGCAGAAAAAGTACTTTTGCTTAGCAGTCAGTCAGTTAACAGTCATGATACTAAGGTGAGGCTGAGTAGTCAGTGGGGATTCACAAGTGGAAAGATGAAATTGAGGGGGTAGAATCTCTCAGGAAATACAGAGAGAAATAGGTAAATAACCTTTATTATGAGTAGGCCTGAGAGTACTGAAGGCTCAGACAAATCTGTCTTCCAGGAAATCTAACATCATATAGGATAGAATTTTCTTCAAAATTTGTCATACACTTTGCTTTCAGACTGCCCAAAGGGTAGTGCTAGGCTTATTTCCAATAGTGTGTAAGAGCTGGCTTGGTCCTAATGGAGATTCAAATTACAGAAAACAGATCTCAGACTTGAAAGTGGATTTGCTCATTTTTAAAGTCATAATTTCACTCTGGTATTGCACCATGCAAGTGCGAGCTGAAATAAATGGTGGCATTTGCAGAAAGATGTCAACTTGTTACACATCATTAAATTCTCATAATCATACTGCTGCATTTAGCTGGAAAATAGATGTACAAAATGCCTCATATTCTGAAAATGACCTGTATGTACCTAAGCATAACATTCAGTGTCTGGAACTCCTAGAACAATTTTGGGTCAGGAGTTAATTTCTGTGGATTTGTTTTCACTCATCTTTTAAAAGGAAGTAACAATAGTCAGGCTGGCTAAGTACTTTTTCCAGATATGTTAACAAAGAGGTCTCCAAGCAGGAGCTGCTGCTCCTCTTAAAGGGATTAATTTTTATTAAGACTTGTTGGCTCCTTCTGCTATAATTCTAATTCCTGTCCTTAGACAACAGCCTGGATATCCTGCATGTCTGTAAGATCCAGCCTGCTACACCTGTCCTTGATAGCATTTAGTAAATAAGAAACACTTTTTTAGGAGAGCATGGGAAAGACGTTTTCCACTTCCAGAGGTTTTTCAGGATTTCAGAAGACTCCCTCCTTCTGTATCAGGACAAACCCAAGACTTTTCATATTTCTTTTAGGGATGGAGGGAAGGAATAGAAAATAGTACTTCTGGCCTGTGGGTAATGTCTTTTTCATTTTGACTTCTTGCTCCGTCATTTTCCCTGCTTTTCAGGCACGGGCTTTATCCACTATTATGGAAACTATTCCAGGCTTCTGCTCTGTGCTTCTCTCTTGTTCTTCTCTGTTGAAGCTGCTTGGCTTTGCATAAATCTTTAAATATTTATTAAGGCAAGGTTTTGAACCCGTGTTTCCCACATCAAAGAGAAGCATTTAAATATCATATGATGGCATCAGCCTTTCTCTTGTTCACTCCCCCCCTTTTAATTATACAACGTGGATCTGCTTCAATACAAAAGATTGGGAAAGTCACCTTGCAATTAGTCAGTAAGTGGATGACTTGTATTCAAACGGCTTCTCCACATCTCAGCCAGCTGTTCTGGGCCATGGACTCTCACAGTGCTAAATGCTTCCTCTCTTTCTCTCTCACATTCCAACCAGAATTTCCCATCTTGCTTAAAATATTTCTCAAGGAAAGTTTTTGTCAAAATAGTTACTTTCCCATGAATTTACAGATGCAGCTAAATCAATCTTTTCTTGGTAAAATTCTCTTGATCTATGGAAAACATCTATTTATGATGCTTGGCAGCCATCATAAGTGTCAGGCACAACTGGCAATGAGCTCTGGTCTACCACTGATGAAACCTCAGTCAAGCTATTTCTGTACACATTATCACTCTTCCCCATCCACTGGCACTAGAAAAAATATGGCCTTAAGGTGCAGAACTTCTTGGCTGTGTGATGGTGTCCCTGCATTAAACCAGAAGTAGGCTGCAACTTGTCCCAAGTATTGTAATATTTTGAAGCTTGACCTCCTGGAGTTCTCTGACTGTATCTCAACTGAAATATAAAAGTGAGTCTTTGTATATATGAAGTAATTTCCAAACCAGATCAGAAGGTAAGCAATAGTATTTAAAAATATCATGCTTTTGTTTTAGTTCTGTAACTTGCTGAGATCTGAATCATGGTTTTGGACAAATGGTGCTTTGCAGTGTTATCTGAGATAATTGAGAGGATCTAGCTTTACTTTCTCTAGTTCTCTCCAGGGTGGTCATGTTGTTATTAACCACTCACAACACCACAAATACATAAAATAATTTATCATAAGGTATGTCAAAATCCTTCAAAGAAATGCTCTGAATAAATATTCAATATTAAACCTATTAAGTAAATGTGTTATTTAAAGATTTTTTAGCTCCACACACTGAAACTGTGAAATAAAGAAATACATTTAATGACTGCACAAGAAAGCAGGAAAGAAGAGGAATAGCTTCTTTCAGTGGCTCTAACTATAATCTTCCATTCACTTACATAAAAATGGCTATTTATTACCGCAACATACTAGCAAGAGTTACAAAACTGAATGTAGTTAGCATAACTCTCTTTTAGTGATGTGCTCTTCACTGTGTTAGATCCTGTCTTTCAGAAGAACTGAAAAATACCATAGGAATTCATCAAACATGACAATTAACTGGCCCCTACCAGGAAAAATGATCTCTGCCTTTGCTTTGTAAAATTTAACAAGTCAGTCAATTTAACAGACAGTTGAGTTCACAGGGGGCCTACATGTGTATCCAGACAAAATAATAAAGTTGAGATACAGAAATAACTTCACAAAGCAAAAATTTTCATTGGAGACTTGTGATTTGACTCCTCCAGCTTTAGACTCTTCAAGAGATTTTTCAGAGAAAAGTGCTGAGAACATACCCCTTTGAAAAATCAAATCTTCCTAAACTGCCTCAGGTTAGGTGCATAAAAATAATTGGTACTTTTTTAAATCCTAGCCAAAAATCTCCAGTGAATTTCAGTTAAAAGCACTTGAATCAAACTTAACATCACGTGGTTTCAGTTTACTTCCAGTTTAGGGACAAGGTTTGAAGATAAAAACTTCTTTCATATTTATTCTCTGGTTCAACATATTCATCTAAGAGAAATACTGTTAACAAGGTCTTCTGAATTCAAAATATTGAAGTCCCTTCCAGGCTAAAATAGTTTTGTATCCATCTATGGGTATCTAGATTCAAAACACTAGCAGAAGAACACATAATTACTCTCATTTTTCCAGGGTTTAAGTCACTACACTACTATGTTTTATTCATGCTATTAATACAGTAGATGAAATATCTAAGGAAATCTGAAGGGCATTTGGAAGTAAATGCAATGTTAATAAAATCTGTAGGAAAAAATACACTTTGGAAGTGCCAATATCATGTTGGCTAACCATGATGTCAGAACTGAAACATGGAAATGGATAGAAAAAATTAAGGTACCATTGCTGAATGCTACAATATATTATCCTTTTTGGATGTGTGATTGTCCTTCTTTGGTTATCAGTGGAGAGAAAAAAATAAAATAGCAAATGAGTGATGCTCAGACATATACTCACTTTAAAGTAGGTTTGATGCATAATTCAAGGTCGGGTAGGAATAAGGTCAGATACAGATATTAAAATCAAGTATTTCTTGACAGATTGGGCTTAATTTCTCTTTCATTAACTGAGATGTGATAGCCATTGTCAACAACTAAGAAATGTATTAAACAATTAACCCCTTCTTGGAAATCACTATGAAGCAATGGAAATGCCAAAGGAAAAGGAGATTGACATAATTTCTTGTAAAAAAAAAAAACTTGAAAAAGGGAGTCTTGCTGAAATGTCTCTATTTCTGTCTCTGTGAGTTAAGTATGGAGGGCAGAGAAAAAGGTGGGCTAAAAAGCACTACAAAATCAAAATAAAGCTGTAATATAATTTTGGTTGAGCATAAAATAACTTGAAAGTATGAGCAAGGAAATTACCAGCTGCTTGAGTGCTGTGTTCAGAGTGAGAGGACTTTGCTCATTTTCTGTTTTAGAAAACCCAAAGCCAAGCCTTAATCAGAAACACCCCTGAGTTCTGAATCAAATGTCCATTTCTAAGATGCTTAAGATTAGCATGGCCAATGAGAACAACCTTTCATTAATTGCAATGCACTTGACATGGGTCATAAGCTAGAAAGAAAAAGGAAAGTTAGCAACTATATTAATTAAAAGCATTATTTTTTTTTTAATTGAGGCAGAGAGGAAGGAGAGAAAATAAATTGATAGTTTGTTGGTTTGCTTTTTTTCCCCAGCAACTACTACATTTTTTGAATAGATAAAATCACTCAGGTCTGGAACAGGAAAATGCACTAAGGAATTATTACTAGCATGGCAATATCACATGCAAAATTGATTTTCAAGGAGGAGAAGCTTTAGGAAGCTTGTTTAGCCTTCACAAAATCAAAGTGTAAAAGAGTATAAAAGAAGAAATCTAATAAGTCATTTTTATAAGCTCCAAGCACAATTAATTTCAATACACCAGTCTGTTCATGTTCATTGAATAAAATCTTTCATGCTCAAACATGGTTGTATTTCTCCATTGCAAGAAAAGAAGGTAAATAGAACATGCAGTTGCTCCTTGTAGTGCTGTAACATTCATTTTAGTAACAGTCTCCTCTAGATGAAAATAATATTTTATCACAAAGTCGGTGGCAGAGTAACATCTTGAGTAATATTCTAAACTTACAAACTAATTTAAGATTCCCAGAATATAATCAAGATTTTCATTTAAAAACTATACCAGGCAGAAAATTAAAATTACTTATCAATGGCCCCTTTTCATACATGACAGCTGGGAAATGCAGACCTTACTTATATGAAATGTATTCCTCCAAAACATGGTTTTGAACAAACCATGAGGGGGCTTGGATCAAGCACCTGAACAGCAAAGATACTGAATTCATACTGCCTGTTCCCCAGGAACGTCACCCTGAGCTCACCACTACCCAGTCTCCTGGAAGAGGAACAGAACTGTGGGAAATTAGATCTTTACTGCAGGTTGCAAAATATATTTCAGCAAATTGTTCTGTTTGATCCAAACTGATAAAAAAAATAAGACAATAATAATAATTATTTTTTTAAAAAAGAGCAATGGGCTTTAATTCTAGTTTTAAATCTAAAGTCAGAGAAGAAAATTTGTCTATGAAATGCTGTCTTGAGTAGCAAAAAATAAAGACCCCCCAAATAGTTTTGATTAATAGTCTGGTAAAACTGTCATAGACTCAAATTGTTTTATCTGAACAAGGCATCAGGTTTCAGGGAAAAAAGCTGAGATGAAAAACCTGACCAACTTTGGCCTTTTGTATTTACACTTGTTTTGCAAGAGGTATCTCCAGCATTACGACAGTATGAGCAGAGGGATGGGTGAAAAACAGATCTGAAAAAAGGATGGGTGAAAAACCTGCCATTATCCTCAGGCTTTCTTTCAGCACAGAATTATGTTGGCATATAGAGACCATGGACTAAGTGTTCTTGTGGGTTTGCTGTTGTAGGACTCTTACTGCAGACTTGCACAGATACATCCCTTTTTCCATGATAGCAAATAGAAGCACATACATCTAAAAGTCACAAAAGGATCCTGGCATCACTGGATTTTGTGGAAACTTTCCTAACAGATGTAGGGCAACATTTTGGGAAAATTATCAATTAATCTGATTGTTTTCAACAAGTAAAACTTGTGCAATACTGAGATATTATAGCAATGGATATCCCATGAGCAGCATAAATTGATAGACAGATAAATATGGAAGGCGTAGGAAGGCGGTCTTTCTTGGCAACTGTTTACAGAACAGTTCTTACAAAAAGTGCATATTTTCATTTTTCTTATTCCTGGCAAAAAAATAAGGGAAGCTTTCAGTATTAAAATATGCCCACATTTTGCAGAATTCATTGGAATCTGTAGTGCTTGGGGTTGTGAAGGATCCCTGCATCTGCAATTGGGGGATATAAAAATCCTACATCCAAAATACCAGAAGCAGAACTGACACCAGTACTGGCCTCTGCTAATGCTGTACTCCTTGAAACAGAAATATTAAAACACTAAATGAAACAAACATACAACAACAAAAAAACCCCTCCAACTAAAAACCAAAACATAAAGAAACCACAGGCAAACCTCTGCATGCCTTTTAAGCTGAAAGAGTGCTTAAAAGTAATATCCTGTAGAGAAAACACTTGGTTTTACAAAAAACCTCAGCTTTTTGCCTATAAAGGAATGCTCTTCTATACAAGACTAACAAATGAGTATCCTTCTTTGGCTTATTTCTTTTTCCCAAACTTTGCTTTTATCTCCTAAGCACCTCTGAATATCCAACCTGCAACTAATCTTGATCTTGAGTTTGGTGGCAAGCCTTCCCAGGGCACAGGATAGTGACAGTTACAAAGTGGTGATCAGAATGATGTGTTGCCTTCTGTAGGAATGAAGGAAATTAACAGCCAAAGAAATCAGCACAAGAAGCTGTACAGAAGATAGATCAGGCTCTTCTTTCTGTATCATTAAAGATCGAAGGAAAGAACTCAAATGTCAACAACTTCACAAGTACATGCTTAATGCTCTGAACAGCCAGGAAAATGGGAGCAAGTCAGAGTAGGAGAGCATGCAGTGAACATTACATCACCAAGATCCTGAATTTTACTTCTGCAGGTCACCTTAAAGCTACATAGTGTTGAGGACTTAATGCTCTTAAGGAGATTAAGGGTTCAAGAGCTGTGAACAAACAAATTTACGCTACTAAAATCACAATTCTAGATTTTAAAATGTGCACGAGATGATTATGAGTATGAGTTAGTGATTTTTAATTATTTTGTGCAAGCTTTGCATATTCATAAGTCTGCCTGGAGAAGCACGCACTGCATTCTGATGAGGAGTGCCTTTATCTCACACTCTTAACACAGCCTCAGTGCAGCATGAGACAAGTTTTCAGGGGCAGGACACCACACTGCAGCAGACTCACAGTTTCAAATGTCCCCAGTGACACTGGGACATCCTTTCCACAGCCTCAGTTCTACCACATGTGGCACTTTCTGCTGCCCAGCTCTGGCCCACTCGCTCTGCTTCACTTTTGCCCTCCCTAGGGCTCATAAACTCTAATCTGCATGCATTCCTCAAGCCCAGAATGGCATGGGGAATGCTTGGAGCCAAGCCCTGCCTCTCCTGCCCCCACCTCAGCCAGACAAGTGACTCCAAGTGTCAGAGCTGGGGCATCCAAGACTCCCAGGAGAGGCACAAGGGATGGACAAGCGATGAACTGTAGCGCAGGGATCCCACACTCAGGAGAAAGTTGGAACACATACAGGCTTTGTTACCATTCTCAAGGTAATCCTGACTCTTCCCAGACAGCTTAAACTGGTGGTGAGCAGACACCTAGGGAAGGACACACCTTCCCCACAGGTATCTGTCAGATAATCTGATTCTGTCCTTTCACCTTTCTTTCTTAGCAGGAGTATCATGAAACATTTGGGTGATAACTTTCAGCACTGCCTGGATCAACATGACTCATTCATTTACAACATTTATCATCAATCTGAAGCAATATTCACACACACACCCCTCCCAGTTCCGTTTCATTAATGAATAATACTTGTGGTATTATGAAGAAAATACTCTTGAAATCTGAAAATTGGCAATTTTTTTACTCCTATATTTTACCCTCATCACAAATCGAGGGCTCATTTTTAGCACGACTCTAAGTAAGCATTTTTTTCAGTATTTTGAAGTGCAAGGGTCTGAAACACTGTTGTCTGTCTAAGAGAAGAATTGTGTCTCCCTAATGTGAGCAGCTTACTTCTCAATTAGCCTGTAAAAATAAACCTGCCATTTCAGACATTTACTCACCAGATTTTCAGATGTTTTGCTTGCTACTAGAAATGGATTAATAAAAAAAAAAAACAGAAGTAGCTGATATCAAACAGGGGTTCTGTGAAGGGCACTATTTTTATGAAAAATGTATAAGCTGATATGTACAAGAAAGGAAGGCAGCAGAGGGCTGTGGATGTGTAACCAGTGTCAGTATTTAAATCAGGATGAGTATTTGAAGGCATACACAGAATTCCCTATGCTCTATTGCCTCTGCTACAGAATAGTAAAGGACTGGACTGGCTTATCTGGCTTTTCTATTTGTTTATACAGAGCAAACTAGACATACTTCAGCTCTAAATGCTTTAGTTTATCGAAATCTAAAGTTTACCTTTCAGTTTTTTAATGAAATTTTACCAGAGCAGAAAAAAACCTTGTGGCATAACCTGCTAGCTGTATGCACATCACCTTGCTATGAATATGCATGTTTTCTCAAATAATGAAGTCCTATTTGGAGATTTTTCAAATTCAAATCAATGGAAAATGAAACGTAAACTTAATTTTGAAAGCTGCAAGCATTCATCATAAGAAAATAACGAAAGTACACGGAACCATTATCATCTTTCTGTCAGATGCTAGTGAACACCTAGAGAAAGGGATATTCCTCTTTACTTCACCACATTTTCACAGTTACTGGCAGTGAACAACCTCGCCTTCTCATGAAGCTGGAGAGAGCATCTGATATGTGCTGTTAAAAGCCAGCCAGAATGCAATAACCATTCCTGAATTTGTCTACTCAAATTTTTAGCATATTGACAGATTTTGGCCTCCCAACGTCCTTTGACAACATATCCTTATCCCACCATTGAATTGTATTGTATAAAAAGAGAACTTCCTTTGTGTCTGGTTATAGTGATTTTCAAGTTCATGTGCCCTGAGGACAAATAACTCTCCCTCATCATTTTGCCCAAGTCATTCATGACTTCAGAGCTACCTCTTTAACTTTTCCTATGACAGAAAAGAAAATGCTGTCAGCAAATCCTGGAATTTCCCAGAAATAAAATAAATAAATGAATTCAGTAGGAACTCTGGGCTAATAATGCAATGATCAACAATGTAAGAGGTGATTAGCAGATCTAAACAAACCTTAGGCATTTGATATATAGAATTGCCTAAGAGATCAACTGCTGATGCTATTGCTGTCCTTATATCGTAACTTCAAGGCAATTTAGAGTGTATGGGGCAGTCCAGCCATAGCCTTCTTTATCATTTCTTCTAAAAGCAAACTAGAAGACTCAACAGTATGTTTTGGTACTACTGAGAAATGATTTCTAACATTACTCACCTCCTCTTTCACTTAAGGATGTATGAGCAATCCATGTGCTTTTAAGTAGAGGAAGGGTTAGTATGTCTGAAAGGAAACACTAGACCTTTGCTGTTCTGAGGCAAAGCAGATACAATGGCTGTCATGCTCAGGACACAAAACATCTCTATGGTCACAGAGAAGTCTTATGTTCAAAACAGCTTGCACATCCTTTGGGGTGTTCTGTGGCAGAAATGAGCTGAATACACTAAGCTTTGAATAATGCTGCTGAACAAAACTTCTATGAATAGCATGGTAGAAACAGCTGCACAGAAAGGGGAAAGGATTGCTGCAGCTAAGCTGGCTGCTCAGTGAGAGGAGAGACCCTGAAGAGCACAAGAGCTGGGGCTGACACAGTGGCAGCTCAGCAGAAGAGGAGCCAAGAGAACACCATCCTCCCAGGCTTCCTGAAGAGCACACTGGTGGTATTGCTCTTGGTGAGCAGGCCATTAAAATAACTCTACTGTCCCTGGTGAACACACAGCTCTTGATTTCTCTTTGTCTGAGAGGTACTGGGATAAAGGTGTCACAAAGAAGCTTTATCCTAACAACGAATCCTGCTCAAAGCTCTGAGCTAGTGATAGCAAACACTGTGGTGAAACTCCCCTGGCATGCTTTAGCAGCTGTTAACACACTAACAGAACAACTATCCATAAACACACTGGAGCACCTGATCCCAAGAACCTTGGTTTCTTCTAGTATTACCACATGGAGGGCATCTTTTTCATGGAATCCTGCAGTGCAGTGCCATCAAGCATTTTCAAAATCATTTGGAGAACCAGCACACATGACAACCATGCTTAATTTAGGGTAATTAATTTAGATTTGGAAAGGCAGATAAAGCATTTTTATTGCAAAACACAGCTTATTATGGAAGGTGCGTATACATTATACCCGTGTACTTACGCATTACAAGATGTGTATAACATCTAGCTGGGAGAAAACCTGTTTTAGGTGAACCAAAAATGCAGATCTAAATTTTAACAGAATATGTGTTAGGTGAGATCACTGTGTACAGAACGGCTAAATACGTAATTTCAGTGTGAGACAAAGTTCACACATTTTAAGTAACCACTGTGTAATAAGACATCTTCTAAAATATTTGTGTTTAGACACACTTAATACCTATTTTTGCCCTAGTGATGCCTTGAATATTACAAACATTAATTTATAATTAGGCCCCTGAAAATACTTCTAATTTTTTTAAACAAATGTATTATTTTGCCTAAAATTTGATTTTGCTATGTTCCCTGAGAATACTACAATTTAAAATACATGTATTTTATTATCTGCACCATGTAACCGTTTTTGCATGGCAGTATGTTAGCGCATAAACTATCAAACACAATTTATGAATAGAATTTTAAGGTAAGCTTTCTGTTTAAAGTCTGTAGTTAATCAGAAAGACTAAATTTATTACAAGATTTAACAACAAGGAAAGAATTTCTATGAGTGTCTAATTTTCAATTTACACAGTAAAAAATACATCTGGAAAGAAACCAAAGGCTTTTGTAAGTTGATTATATGTCAGTCAATGTGAGGATTTGCTACTTTATATGAGACTGAAATGAGATTGTCTAGGAATTGCCTTCCCTACTTTTTCCAATCTCAGTGGAAAGAAATGAAAAAAAGAATATGAAAAACTGGTTAGACTTTCATTTTTAATATCATGGGATACTGTGAGTCACACAGTAAAATGTCCTGTAGACACAAAGGCATGAAAATGATGGATTTTCTTTAAGATATGCAACACTTAAAATTCTCTCACTACAGCATTCAGGTGCTTTGCAAGGTTACAGCTAAACCTAATCCTGATCTGGTTCAGTGAAAGCAGAGCTTCATTCTATTATTTTAATTCAAAATGGTAACACTTGTTTCTAAACTTCTACACTAAGCAGTTCTGCAGCTAATTCTGGGGTCTGCAAGGATGTTCAGTGCACTATCAACACAGAGATATGAAAATTAGGAAGAATGTAGAGGTCATTTAATTAATTGCTATCCCATATGCCCACCCTCCAGTATGGAACTGATCCTCATTACCAGGGTTCTGCTTTGTTTCATTTTAAATGGTCCCAGGGATGGGATTTAGTACTTTATCAGCTATTCCCCTGTGAAGAAACCAGACCTCTGATTTGGATTACAGTCAGCAGCACTTATATGAGCCTCTCCTTCATTTCAGGGGATTAAAACTCAGTTTCAAAGACAATGAGAAAGAGCCCTTCAAATAATTTCTCATACTGATGACTTGCATAGCAAAGCTGTGGAAGCCTATATTTACTTGTCTTGGGATGGAACCATGGAGGCAGCAAGCACTTGGAAGGAAGCTCACAAGAAATGCAATGCACAAATTATTTGGAGGCAATCCTCTCTTATTTGCAAAAGAGAAGCAGAGAAAACATTCCTCACATCCCTTAATCCAGACAAACATATTCATATGCAACATTTTTGTATGGTCGTTGTCCTCTCTCTACCCTTGTTTCAGACTATGAATGCTCCTTGCAATGTCAGGGGGAAATTTTATTTCTACCCACAAGGTCATGTAACTGGGGGTTCTGGTAAGGAGCGGGAAGTAACAATTTCCTTTTACAGGGTGAACTCTGAAATTTGGTCTATCAGAGTCATACAATGATTGGGACAAAGACTCCTGTCTCTCACTACTCTGCCTGTTTTATTTAAATGTACCAGCTCTTCAGCCTTTTACCACCTTCTGCCACCTTCTTCAGCCACCCAGGCCCTTGAAGATGTGAATATCAGCTCTTTTCTTTTTAACCACTGTGTATCAGATAATCTCTCCTTATGCAATTCACTTGGACCCTTAATTATTGTGACACTTGTTACTTAGAGAGCTCTTTCATCTTCAAAGCACTTCACAAACATCAAATAACCCAAATCTAGATTAATTAATCTGACAATTAATTTGCTATATATCCAGCAATTCCCATAGTGGAGAGCAAACTAGTGGCTATTAAAGTCATCAGAATGAGTTCACTTGACCCCAACAGATATGGGATCAAGCTCATTCCTTGAGTCTATTTCTCTCTCCTAAATCTTAACTGCAATCTGGTATTTTCTTCCTCAGCATCTTCAGTTGCTTTATCAAGAATACAACCAAGGAAAGGCAAGAGGGAAAAAAAAGGAATCTGTTAGATGAGATCACACGCATGAAGTTAATCAGTTTTGTTTTAACGGTGATCTTGAATCATACACTCCACCTGCACAGAGTTTATGAAGATTGATCAGGTCAGTCCTTGACATGCTCAGACAAATCAGGGCTCTAAACACACTGCTGCAATTAGTGAATTCAGGAGGCAATCATATCAGAAAATGATTGCTAAATTATAGATTAACCCAAACTACCAACAGGGTGAATTGTTGCAGCAAATTCCCCACAGACACTGTAGACCTTATGAAACATGCATCTCAAGTTTTTAATAATCATTGTAGTGCCTGTGCTACCACTTGTCTCTCTCATGTAGAGAGGGCAAGGGGAATATGAAAGAGAAAGGAAAAGAAACACCTACTAGAAATGTAGGGTCAATGGTATTTATGCAAAGAAATCTCAGAAACTGGCTTTCACAGTGTGTTGTTGACTTTAATTTTATAATAATCCTCAATGCATCATTCTCTCTGAAGACTGTATTAAAACTCCTACGCTCATGAAGCAGTATGCACTAAAACAAACAAATATTTCTCTTAGCTTATTAAATATACACCTCATACTAATATTTAAGCCTATTTTTTTTTTTATTTTCACCACCAAGAAGGAACTTTTTGTTATTATCCAAAATTATCAGCTGCACAGTTAGCTTTATAAGAACTTTGCTGAAAATCCACAACACGATAACATCCTTGAAGTGGCTAATAAATAAATATTATTCAGACCATAAAGATCTGCACTCTCCAAGACTAAGGCAATTACTCTACAGATTCCAGGAAAATGCTCAGAGCTAATGAAAAGGAAACAATTTACCGAAAATGAAGTTTGAAAGCCTCTTCTGATTCATTTTAAAGGCATGTAAAGGCTGAGCCCCCTTTCTCATCTTTGGACACTTTCTACAAGGACTCCATATGCAAATACCTCTTCAAGAACATCAGGGTAAGCAAGCAGAGAATGATTGGCTCCACTGGCATTAATTTGGTGAGTAAATTGAAGGGAAAATGTAGAACTGCTCAGTTAATCAAGTATGACTGAAATCACCCAATCAAGTAAATAACCAGCTAGTCTAGCCTGTGCTGTAATTTGTGCTTGGTGCCAGTCTCTTTCTACATGGAATTAAAAGCCCAAAGAAAACAGCAACAACCAATGAGCCTTCTCTTACGGAACAGCATAAAATCCTTCAGTTCATGCCTTTATAATCGTCATTTGACACTGCTTGAATTGCCTTTTAAGCCTCATGCTTTATAAAATCCTGCACAAATGATTGCTGTTGACCACAAACTGTATATTTCCATACTAGTGCTTCAAACACTCTGACAGCTAAACTGTGAAAGAATAAAAGCACTAATAGACTCGTCTGAATATATTATTCCTTGTATCTTAAGTTTTTCTTGGTCTTCTTCACTGGTTCTGCTCAATTACTTTCACTAGTGACTTTCAGAGATACTGAGGGTTTACTGAAGGATTACAGTTAATAATATACCTATATAAGCGGAGCTGCAGTCAAATATTAAAGATCACTGAAAACTTATTGATCTAGAGAACACAGCAGCAATAACTCAGAGAATATCAAAATAACCACTGCTATTTGCTTTTCCTTAACTCAGAATGGAGCAGGTGATACATTTACAGACCTATAAGAAACAATTTCTTCCCCAATGATTCATCATTTTGCATGAAAGAGTCAACATTTTTAAGAAATCAGAAGGAAACAGAAGGTTACAGCTGTCTGAAGAAGATGCCACAGCAGACACTGGGGAAGAGGTTATTATATTAATAACATTTTTTCATGTAATTGTTTTAATTAATAAAATTAAAATAAAGTGATTGTATATTTACATCCAGAATAATGTCAAGATCTTTCTTATAGGCTGTGGAGCTTCTTCTATTAATATTATAATAAGGCTCACATTATAAAATAGTATCAACAATGCAGAAGAGGCACTGCACAGATTACTAATTTAAGCAAAGTGCAGATCTTTCAGGAAGACCTTGTTAATAATGACCTACCAAAAAAAAAAAAAAGTAGGAAATTCATGGTCTATGAAAATTCCCATTGGAAAGGGACCTATTTATCAAGGTCTTAGTATAGAAATAAATTGAAAATCACATGACCTTTAAACTCCCGAGTGCACCTTACTAGGACTAAGTGCATCATAGATAAACTGTGCCTTACAGGCATAAGCAAATAGACTCCTCAGCAGAAAACCAAACATATAATTCATTCACAGCCACTCCAACTGATCAGATGAACAGAAGTCAACTGAACATAAATGAAAATAGAGAAGAATGGCAGAACTAGGATTTAATCTCATTAGAAGAGCACAGGAAGAGACAACCTTCCCATGGTTACCAAAAGAAAGCAATGGTGCTGTCTGGGGGCTTCAGCCATCCATACCTACAGAGAGAGGCCTTATAACCTGAAGAATGGAACAGCCCTGCAACCATGGCTGCGTGTCCCACTCACAACTGCACATGCACCAATTTCACCGGGATCATCGTCTGTAATCTGGGTTATGCAGGGATAAAACAATTAACAAACTGACAACAATGATATAGTTGCAACACACTGATTTTTGAAAGGTAGAAAAATATCGAATGGACATTCTTCATTGAACATTTCCCATGTGTAGGTGGAAGATGGAAAGGGCTTTCTATAGAGATATGACATGTGTTTCCCACTTTCCTTGCAACTTATCACTTCACTTCAGCAACATATTTATTCCAGCTTGTTTTTTGCCTCCTTTCCTACTTTTCCTTGTGAACAGAATTTCTTTGATGAGGTTCTCCACACATCCTCAGCAGAAGAGAGAAGTATTGTATGCCATATGCCCTGTTTGATCTTTGCCTAACAAGCACCTTGTTAGGTCTTTATTTCCCAAGTATTACAGCATCTAATACCAAAACAAAAAGAGATTATTTTTCTGTATACATTACCAGGACCAGAAAAAGAGGAGTCCATTAGCTATTAGAATGCGTGGGCAGTAGATAATCCCTAACAGAAAATACCCACAATACAAGCTTGTAATTCAGATAAACTTTTGATGGCAACATACCTCACATGCTGAAACCAGACTTGAATGCCAAAGTTTCACAATTTACAGGACCTTCAGCACAACAGACTAGGATAACACCTGCCCTCAGAAGGAGTACAATTCTCACACAGTTTTGTCACTAGTTACTATTGTGATTTGAAACTCTTACGTATTAGAAAAGCAATGCATAACTTTTGGATCAAAGAGGCATTTTGTACACTTCAATGCATACACTAATTGCCTGTCCTCTTAGAATTAAAAGAAGGTATGATTGGCACTGAAGTGTGATCAGACTTCTTGAATGGTTTCAATGTCTGGGAAGAAAAGCTCAGTAGGTTCATAAATCAAATATATCATTTTCATAATAAAACCTAGAGCAGCAATAATTGTAATAAAGTTTTACAAGGTGTCCTGAGAGGAATGAAATGTTCATTATTTTCTGCACCACAGCTAAATAAAGCAAAATTAGTTTTTTCTTTAAAAGCCCATAAGGAATTCAAATTAACAGACTTTTTAAAGAATGCTGGCAAATTTTGAGGCAGACCTCAAATATTGGCTGCATTGATTTTAGTGACCTTGGTTATCTTATCTTATCTTTCTAAAGAGACATTTTAAATCAGAAAGTTTCAAATGCCCAGACAGTGTAAAGACTGCTCTGGGTGCAAGACTTAAGAGGAGCAAAGTTCCTACAAGTTGAACACCTTTCTGTGAGTTGTTTTAGGGTACTTCTCTCAGGTTAATCCTCATTCCCCATAACAAAAATCTGACCACTAAGCTCAGTACCCACATGATTTCAGTGGTGGAGATGGAGGGCCAGGACTTCAGGGCTCCAAACTGCATACAGAGGCATTCCAAAGGCAATCTCAATTGCAAGGTGTCTGCAGTCAAGGATTTCCACAAGCTGATAATTCCCTCAGAGTCCTTCTGGTGTCTCTTTAAGACTTAACTTAGATTAAGCTTTCCAGAGTATGTTAAAAGCTGACAGCAGGAAGACACACAAAACTACCAAGCCTTATGGGATTATCATTCACAGTGATCAAACAATCTTGGCAAGAAGCTGGTGCTCAGCAAGGCAGCTGGAATACACTAAATCTCCCCCACATAAAATAAGACACAGGGAACTCTTCCAACTCTTAGCAGTAACATATTGCTATATACATTATGAAGTGAAACAAAGCAACTGAAGTCAAATGTTCCAAAATACGGTAATGCAAAGAGTGGAATGCTTAGCCAATCAAAGTAAAATCAAAGTAAATTAAAGTATAAACATTCAGACAGTGCTGTAACTGTCACAGACACTTCATCTCTCTAATTATAATTTTCACTCTTCTGTCCTAGCTGCCATCCAATTCCTAGCTCACAGACCATATAGAAAAGAAGCAAATAATTATCTGACAAGTATTTTATGCAGTCTCTCAAATACAAGTGGTTTGGGTGGCTGCTCTATCATAACAGCCTTATCTTACACCCAGCATATGTTATAAAGGGCCTGAATTTGAAATAAGTATCAAGCTTTTTTCTTATTTTACAGCCATAATTAATTTTAAAATATTCCTGTAGTCCTGAAGGATCTGATGCAAATGACTGAATTGCAGCCTCAGGAATACTCAGATATCTAAAGCAGGACTACAAACACTTGCATACACAAACAAAAAACTTATATTCTACCAAAAAGAGGGGAAAAAAGACTGTCTTGAAAATTCTCAATAGGCTCCTATGACCCATCTTGCCCTGGTTTTCTTCAGCCATTCTTTCAATGACTTTCCCTCATCTTCTCTACAGGCAGTCCTAAGGGACTACTCTTGTTCCTCTTCTCCCTTTTCAGCCTCTCTTTTGGCAGTTCATCTGCAATTTTGACTACTGTCTCTCTGCTCATAGATCAAAAGACCACCTTTATTCCCAGACCCATCTTCTTCTGCCCACACTGACATCTCAGCCTTATTCATATCTTCTCACCTCAATTTCAAAGAGATAAGAACATTTTTCTCCCTGCAGAACCTCATTCCTCTACCCTCATGGTTTTGCCACTTGTTCTCATTCTAGATTTCCCATTTTGTTTGCTTCTCTTCCTAGGTTTTCTCCACTAAATGATTTAAAGGCCACATGTACACAATGTGACGAAGGCAGTGCTGTGCTAATTCTGCTTTTCATTTCAGCAGCAGAAATCTGATCCATCTCTTGTCTCAAATTCATACATTGTTCCATAATAACAGGGCTAATTTTGTGAAGTTGTAAACCACAATCCAAGCATTCATAAGACTCTTTTTAACCCTTTCCACACATCTGTGACATGCATTGTAACATATCCACACCAGCATTGTGTTTTTTCTATTTGCATAGCACATCTTGCAGTATGTAACGAGTGAAAAACGACAACACCCTTCTGCAGGATTTTGCAGCTATAATAATGAAAGAAGAAATGTTTGCAGGGACAAAATAAAATTCTATTAGGCAATTTGGTATAGTAAGAAAAAGGGAAAAAGAAATAGTCATACTTTTGGGTCCAATGTATTTTCATCAGGTCCAAGAGTCTGAATAGACACTGGGGATCAGTGCTCTTTGTTTGATGTTTTTTAATTTAGCATTAACCTTAAACGTAATCAGAAGATATAAACAATTGGATAAAGCCTTGATATAAACCAAATTAGCCAAAACAAGATGATTTTTTCTACACAAAGCTCCAAGTTCCCAATCATCTGTCTTTCTGCTGACTAGAAACACTTTCATTACTATATCACGTGTCTTTTTGTGGCCACCCTATGCTTCAAGTATAATAACAAATCTCATATTTCAGTGTTTCTTTTACAGGAGGTCTCCAGATATAGAACTGAGGAAACAGTAGTGAAAATAGTGGTAGGGCTGCCACTTCCCTTGAGTATACTTTCACTAGTTAAATGATGATGGATTCAAATTATCCATCTGCTCGGGAAAAATGGCCCCATCATTTTTTGAGGGTTCTGTAAGAAATATGGAGCATAATCTATTGATTACAGTGGATTACCACTTTTCTGCATCCTTAATTTGTTTATGGCAATCATAAAGCAGCTGTGTGATCATCTTTTCCATCAAAGAAGAGGGAAGTGCAGAACAGCAATCTACAGCTAAAAAAAGAGAGAAACACTTTAGTTTTCTATGAGCAAAACTATTAAAAAGTTAGGAATTACTTCTGACCTTTAGCCTGCGATCCTGGTCTCCACTGCACAGAGAATTTACAGACACTTTAAAAGTCTTCCACGCTGGATTTAAGTTATTCATCACAACCTGTGAGTGAAAAAAAGAAAGAGAACTCTTAGCATTTCTACAACTTCCAGCAGAATGCTAACAAGAGCCAAAATTCTCAATAGAGTATATTCACCAGAAAGAGAAGAAAGCAGAGCTCAGCTGGAGTTTTCAGAACTACATCCATGAGATATGAGCCCTTGAGCAACCTGCAGTTTGCAACACTCCTCCTCTGGAAAGCCCCCAAAAGGAGCACAAGTGGGAAATGGATCCATACACAGACCATGCTATAGAGATTGTTCCAGCACTGCCATTCCTCAGCAGGGGCATAACTCACAAGGGAAAGGTTGTAGAACTGAGCTGTGAACCATGGAAGAGATGCAGGACTGGGTCATGGGGATGGGCAACCTCAATTTACAGGCACATGGTTTGCCTTGCTAGGAAAACTTTATGGAATCCATAACAGGCTTATAACCCCTAAGACCTCCCAGAGCTCCACCCTGTAGACCTAAATGCTGTTTTTTTAACACAGTGCCAGTCATTTCCATGGAGCAGTAATGTCACTGGGTCATAAGAAACAAATATAAAGCACCCAGATTACAAATCTCTTTGGCATCAGCAGCCTGAGAGAAGGTGGAGAAGATGCAACACGGTATTAATTGGAAAATATGATACAGTCTGTAGCATGGTTTTGGCTAATTCTAGTATTTATCACTGGTGACCTTGCAACAGACTATTTGCCAGTTTAATTAGATTTGGATCTTTGGCTTCAGTATCATCTTCTTTTACTGTAAGGTGCATAAGTCAACACGTGATACCCATTAGCTAATAATTACACTAGAGTGTAACACTAGGAAGTGTTTTTAAATGTGGATGTTTGCACACCCACATCTAAACCAGTCCCCTTTGTGACATGGAAAGCATAAACTATTCCTCCTGACAGCCCATCTGTGTCCTTGGAAAGTAAATTCAGCTCTATTCATTACCTCAGTCCTGTGAACAAGTTGTTGGGTTGCATCATCATTCATCCGAAAAATCTCCAGAAAAGGATCAGATTTGCTGAAAAAATCCTAAAATAAAATATAGGACAAGTTATACTTGAGGCTTCTTTTTCTTTGAGCTTTTCAGGCACAATGCAATGGTGCTTCCCTGCCTGCTAATGAAAAGGGAGAGCCAGCGTAGCTTTAGTGAGACCTCTTGGTGTTTCTCAGCAATATTTCATTCTTGTCCTTGTCCCACAAAGATTCCTGTGGCACTGTTGTTCTCAGTTTGAATCTTTAGTCATGGCACGCAGAACTGTAAAATGCCCTTTTACCACCCTTCCCTTATTACACCTAGTTCATTTTCTTGAGCATTGCCTCCATCACCCACCTGGCTTGTTTCTTTCTGTCTCCATACGTGTTTGGTCTTCTGACATCAGTTTTGTCTTGCATTGCACTTTGAAGCATATTCCACACTGGGGTTGAATTTGGCACTATTCACCCACCCTCTAAAAACAGAAGTTAATCGGCCAAGACATTGTGCTGCTACCAACTAACACAAGTCCTGTCAAAATGGATTAAAGATGGCTAGAGAAGCAAGTCCTTTTTGGGGTGTGGTAACATGGCCCATGCTATGATGACAAACAGAGCAGGGTAATGTGGGAAATAACTTGATATCTCTAAGCAAATGTGTGACAGACACTGAGGTTCCCACGGACACACTGCAGAACACCTTCTCCTAGTCTTGCACCCAGCTAACAACCCTGAACTTTCTTACACAAACCTAAATTAAGTTGCTGTCTATAGTGCCACTGCAGTTTGGCCACAGCCTCTTCATTTCAACATCTCATTTATTCTGCACCTGCTGGCTGAGGGGGCAGAAGAGCAGCTGGCTGTTGACCCTCCACAGCTGGAGAGGGAATGCTTTAGATTTCTAACTGCAATGCTGAAAGAGCAGGATTGAGATGCACTAAGCCCATTTTCTGTTGTTTCAAGTCCCTTCTTCATTTTCTTCTTCAAGAGCCACACAATTAACTTTTTGCATATGAATATTATTTTTCTCTATGGGAAATATCCAAAACTACAGACCTCCATGACAATTTGGGGAAGTGAGAAATTCTGTTTGCTCTTCAAGTGTTTCTATGATAGTGCTAGGGTAAAAATTACTCTAAAATATATAATTATACAAATTTCTCCTCACCAAATGTCCACAATACTTATTTTTGACTAGCTGCATACCCATTAGTTTGGGAATAGCTTTGGATAAGATGCTAGCCAAAGTCTGGGCTTGGTAAAATTTATTTTACAGGCATTTTTACAATTCCACAACTTCAAAGCAAACAGAAATCAGGGCTTTCAAAAGGGATACCTGAATTTGAATATATGGAGAAGGAAATGAGTTCCTACGGACCATAAATATTTAAACAAGGCTCAAGGAATCTAAAGTCTTGTCATGCCCTAAAAATGACATATTGTTGTGTTCAGAGTACTGTTCCGTCATTGATCTACTTCTTTACTTTCCAGAGAAAACTTAACGGCACATTTAGCAACTGATGCAAAGCACATGAATATGTATTTGTTAAATCCTATCACAGCAAGCATGGAACAACAAAGCTTATGTTTGGCTATTTGTTCCAGCTACATGGTAAACATGACATTTTACGTAAAACTGTGTAAAACCAGTGTAAAATTCAACTAAGTAATTCTATAGCTTGCCTCAAGGCCTTTATGAATATTTAGTACCTGGACTCCACTCAAAACTTGAAACTGCTAATATATAGGGGATTTTGCTGATCAAGTTCTGCCAGATTTTCAATGCATAGCAAAAAAAGAAGAGAGAGAGGGTGCTGGTTGAATCATAGTGACAACAAAATCCAGAGTGTACAGGGTTAAAAAAAATTGAGCTGCCTCTTTCACACATAAGCATTCTGACTGAAGCTGAGTAAAAGCTTAATGTTAACAGTTTCTTTGTCAAACACAAATTTGGTAAGTTATTTGAAAGAAAATACCTCAAAACGACACATCCAAAGAATGCACCCTGGAGTGGAAAAGAATTCAGAATGGAAGCCAAGATTTCATTTAAAACTCAAAATATGGTATTATTCCTAGCTGAGTATCATAAAGCTAAAACAGCACATCAGCACAAAGGAAATAAATACCTGGTTTTAACTACCACGGTAAAACCACATAAAGGGAAAGATTTTAATGCTGGATGGTGGCTAATATAACTCCCCCTTCAAAGCAAAAACAAAGCCTAATTACTTTCAGAATTGAGGTACAAACAAAAAAATCCTTCTATATTGAAAGTGCTTTGTATTAAGTAAAAATGATAAGCTGAAGGAACATTTGCTTTCACTATTAACATTTTTTAGTTGTTATGCGGAATCTAAAAGCTTTACATTATCTCACGAGAATATCCTCTGAAAAAAAGACCCAGAAATATATTGTGCTATTTTAATAATATTTAAATTATTAACATAATAAATTTTCTAGTGGTATCATGCATATCATTCTCTCAGTACGTCCAGCAGTTACACAGTAATAACCCAAGTAGATGGCTTAAACCTAAAAAAAATTAGATATTTCTCTTTCGAAGCACCTGGTTTGACACATTTTTAGTAGATTAATTTTCAGAGCACAACAACTTCTAAAATTCACCTTTGGGGATCAAGTCAAAGGTCCCACACAAAAAGGGCTGAAGCAGCCAAAAGACTAAAATTTTGAATATTATTCAACAGCAAAACACGGCATTTGAGGACTTTTTTATGGTAGTAGTTTAATGCCAGGGAACTATATATAAAAAAACAATATTAGCTTTTATTTTGCAGATATTTACTGGGGAATCTTTCCCAAACAATGGCAACTGCTTCTCTCAGAACAGGAGATGCAGTTTGCCTTCCTCAGGGCTCATAATTTATTATAGCTATCATAAAAAACATAGCGGCTTGTTATGGTAATTGTGACACTGCTATTAATGCAATAAAACCTTTCCAAAAGTTATTGTTCTGCTGTGAAGTGTTCTCAGTGGATCTCTTGAAACAAAGATGTGCCATCTGAGCTGACAGGGCTTCAATAAAACATGAAAATGCAGTTATACCTACCAAATAAGCACTGTAATAAAAATATAACCATTATTTCTGCTAAGTCAGTTAACTAAGGGAAACTCTCATATCTGTCATTCTATAATCTTTCACTGAATGTTTCAGCCACTCCAATAGGAAAAAAGTATTAGGCTTTACTTGTTTTGTAGCTTCTCTAAAATTCTTGCAGTTTTATGTCGAGAGAGTAAAAAACATTCAGCAAATATATCCTGCCTTCTAAATCACATTAACAAATTTTGTTTAATATTCCAAAAATGTGTTGTTCACATATTTTTCTTTAGTGTAGGAAATGCATACACTTAAGGACCCCAATCTGGATCCTCTTTCAAGGATGTCCTTTAAGGGATGAAGGAAGAATATTCCTGTCCATTCAAGATACAACTGATAATGGATGGAAAGAATTTATTTTTCTTTTTATCCTGAGAGCATATACACCACATCCTCCCACCCCTTCCTTTATCCACAAGCTGTGAAACGCTAGGATTCTGCTTGTCTGCTGCCACTCCCACAGCTCCCAGTGCAGGAACCCCATGGCTTACAAAGATGACGCCATAGCAGAGTATGAGTGACTACTTCCAGAGGCTTCCTCTGTCTTTTAGGAGACTCCAAGGCCAGTTTCAACCCTCAGTTTTTTTCTTTGATGTTGCATCTCTACTCAGGTGTTCACTTCTCTGAGTAGGCAAAGGCATGCAAAACCATGCTTAGGATTTTACAAAATGGGCTCTTCTCAATTTTTTTTACCTTTTTGTGACATCAGAGCACTCATTCCTTTTCACCTGTGGCTGAACTATGCAATTTAAGTAATTTCAAACCTTAATAAAAATAATTACTAATAGTGCCTTGCATCTAATGATGTCAAAGTTCATTACAAGCCATATTTTTCTTCTATAAGAAGTAAATCAGGGTTCAGCCAAGTCTAAAGCTACATCTTCAGCTGGAGGAAATTAAAAGGCTTCTTCCAATGCAATAGGCTTCCAGAGATTTTCATCAGTTGAACACGGGAGTTTGGATTCAGATAAGACATGAAGAGTCACTGCTTGACTTGCACACTGCATCATCCAGGAATTTATTAGATGAAGCCCACCTTGACTGGACATGTTAAAATGGCAAGAATGACAATGCTGTTGCAATATTTCAGACTGATGCTTCTCACCTTATCCCCCACAAAGTGTTTCAATCACTCTGTAAAGCTGTTGCCCAGACAACACTGACCTGGCTCAGAACTGCACTCTGGCAGTATCCTTTTCATTTATAACAACAAGAGGTAGAAGCAATCCTAATATTTAAAGCAGATTACATTTTACATTTGTGGAATGCAATGACTAAGTGGATTCTTTTTATGTGGCTATGTCCTTCCCATTTTTCTAGGTGTGGCAGCACGTGGAACTGGAGGAAACTTGTGTGTAAGTTTGGGAATCACCTCTAAAGATATCTGTCTAAAAAAAGGTTGTTAAATTTACATTTTGATATGTAAATAAATTATGCAACTGAAAACCCCTAAGACTCCAGCAACTCCAAAAGACAGAAGTGATTTCTTTTTCAGATGAGATGCCAAGTTCAGCTTCTGATCATTTATGATTGTTAATGGTCCTGAGCACCAGGACGTAAAGTTATTAAAATAACGTAAAGTTATTTCATAAATTTTATGAATTTTATTTTGAAGTTACATGCCAGCATTATTTATCTTTCTGTGTACTTTCTGCTTGCCTCAGATTTTCTGGTAGTTTCAACTGAAAATATTTTTCAAAAGTTACAACCTGATTTTGAAACCTGGTGTATGTGCATCCTAAGATAGTCTCACTCATTTGATTTTAACTGCTCAAATGTCAGATGTTTACAAGAACACACTTGGGGCATCACAATCCTAAACTTTTCTATAGTGCTGCCATATGCTTCTAATTAGAAGCACCTTCATATATAAGAAGGGACTATACACCTCAAAGAATTCTATGCCTTCTATGCCACTGAAATAACAGAGGGTGCTACAAGCAGTCATCAGGCTTTCCTGGGCTTGTGGGTTGTTTGAGATGATTATAAGTAAATTGCTGAATTTTCAGAAAGAGGTACTCCTTATGAAGTTGAGTAGTGTTTGAGTCAGCAGAGAGTTTTCTTCTTAAAGAGGGAAAAAGTTTTTAACAAATGCACAAGTCTTTTTCTCACATTTGAGCTATGTTTTGTTGAACAAAATGTGCATCATGACTGAGCTGTTACAAAGTTTTCTAGCTGAATTTTAGGAAACCTCAACGATAACATCATCGACTACTTACAGAAAGTTCACTTCTCTAAACACTTCTGATCTGTGGCATTTTACATAATTAAATTGTCTTGGTTGTAGTGTAATTAACTTGTCTTGGTTTTAATTAGATTCGCTTGAGTTTTTTTTTTAATTACTTCACAACTCGAGGAAAGCCTCATTGTGAACATTCATCTGAAAACCCTGATGTGTTTAATAACACAAGGCAAAAAATATCTGTCATGGAAAATCTCATCAAATTATATTTGCAGGCATTCTTATATCTTTCAGAAAGGTTAATATCAAGCAGCTTACCTTGTCATCCAATTTCCGTGCACTGAATGAAAGTTCAACGTAGTCATCATTGCCAGACAATTCCTCAGCGATCACCTAAATGGAAAGCTACATTTGAGTTGTGCATGGTGTAATGGAAGGGGAGAATGATGCCATTTCTCAGTGTGAAGGTTGCAGACCCCATTTAGGAAACTGAAGAGTGGAACAAATTCATGTGTTTCCCTTTGCTGTCAGGAAGGGCATCAACTTGGTCAGCCCACAAACGTGTAACTATGCCTTGTCAAACACCTGTCAATAGGCAGACATCAACATCCACCAGGGATCCCTTTCTTTTGACCAAGTACTTCCCCCCAAAGTGGAAAACAGAAAATTTCACAAGCTCACAGTGTCCGAGGGGACAAAAACGCTCTACAAGAGTTGTATTACTTGAGTCTAAAGGCAAATTATTTTTATGCTGCTTGAGCATCATTTGGCAAGAGAAATGAAAAAAGGAGTGTAGTCACCTGTCATCAGCTGCCATGAAAGGCATATTTACAGCAGGAGAGTTCTCCTGGTATAGTTTTTCTGCAATAGCCACACTGGGAAAACAATTTAGTGTAGACCGAATCAGAAGCAAGTAATTCTAAAATAATATAGTGTGATTCTTTCAGAAGGTGTAAGCTATCTCAATAATGATGCCAGTCACTGTGCTGTGCAGTATTAAAAAAAAAAAAAAAAAAAACAAAAAAACCTAAAAAACCCCAAATAAACAGTTTCCCGAGTAAGCCATTAAAATGCCTCAGAAGAGAAAAACATTACCCAAACCTGGGTTATTTCACTGAAAAATATTCTCTAAAACAAATGACATTGTATTCTACTTGACAGCTTTAATACTTTTTTTCCCCTGTTGTAAATGTTCTCCCCAGGGATTCAATCTCCCAAGAGAACCTGTTCCTGGGTGTTTCACATGCAGCCACACAGGGCCACAGATGTTTAACTGGGCATTTAAGTACCACCACACAGGCACAGATGTGGGTGTCACATCTTCCAGCAAATATCAGCTTGCTGGGAATTTGGCCCATAGAGTCTGACACATTTCTCTTGCATGTAGTCTGATGATTTAAAAGACCTGGTTAAGCTGTGCATGGCCAGCTGTGCTCTGGGATTTGCACATCAAGTTTCACAAATATTTTTAATGGAAAATAATGAACCTGCTCTTACAAAGGTTTATAGACTTCCAGCTGGAGAAGCTGAACGATATTCTGTTTGCATTCCACAGCCATATTACAAAGTTGTGTGGATGAGACATTAGACAGTCACAGGACTAATAAAATTCCTGTAAAACTTGCTAAGATAGGAACTTTCAAAATCCTATAAAAACCTATTTCTTACACTGAACTAGTATTTCTAACTTCCATACTTGACAGACACCTGGTATGTCCCCAGGTCCAGAAATAACAATAAATAATCAGTTTTTACTTATTTTGTTGCGACAACAAACTTTTCACTCAACATTTTTTCGTCTGGGTTCAGTTTTCTCCCATTTGAGTGAAGTCAGCTTGCTCTTCAGTACTGCTGGCCAGAAGCCAAAGCATGTAACTAAGGTCCATATTTCATGGTTATCATCCAGTGTGAGGCCAGCAGGGACTATTAATTCATTTTCTCTCATCTTCTGTTCATCATAGTGATTTAATTATTGCCAGAACACTCCACTAACAAGCCTAATAATTTTAGTTGTACTGGAGCATTTGTGTTTTCACAAACTAAACTCCTTGGCGCTCCTCAAAGAACAGAAGAGAGGTCCAGAACACCACAGGAAGGGGTGGGATGAAGTATGCCCAGATAACCCAGCAGGCAAACCACACCAAGTTATTTACAGAACAAAACTCTCTCCTGGTTCTCCTCAGCCAGATAAGACCAAAACCAAGTTTACCATATGCATTTAAGCAAATCAATTCCCAGCCAAGCACCAAGGAAAACATCTAAGAAATCAAACTCCCTGGGATCTCAGAAAGTATCTCATAGTCTGCTGTCTCTTTTGTGGCTGAAGGCAGAAAAAAAATCCAAACAATCAAGCCAAAAGAAACCCATCTGGCTAATTGCATATTAAGGAAAAAAATCCTTCTCAACCTCAGGAGGCAACAGAGCAGAGATCCCCAAAGCAGAATATTTTATTATAGCCTTCATCTTAACGCAGAGCTTCAAATGTCACAAGCATGCCAGCTTCAGCGCAGACAAGACTGATCTCTCAAGCAAGCCAGCACAGAGAAAGATGAACGAGAGATAATACACTGATTTTCATATTTCAAGATTCACATGGGGCTATAACAATCCAGCCCATAGTTGCATTACAACACATCTAAAACTAATCTCATCAAACTTCTTTTTTCCCCTAAGAAACTGAAAAAACAGAAGGGAAAAGAAAGATGAAGCTGCTTCATGTGTAAAAGCAGGTAAAAATTAATTTCTGAAGGTTCAAGTCCTTCAACTAGAAGTGTTAAAACAGCAGAAGTTACTTGCTGTCATCCAAATACCTCAAAAGTAGTAGTAGTAGTAAATATTGTGGCTTTTATACAAATAATACATTATTTGCTGCCATTCCCTTAAAACAAGTGTTTGCCAGAAACAGTACAAGTCATCAAATAAACAATTTAAGTACATTACTCAATCAAGGGTTGTTCTGGTGAGGTAGCAGGATGCTTTAAGGGAGAATTAGTCACATAAGATATTTCTAAATAACAGGAAAAAAAAGCATATTTAAGACTGACTTACTGTTATAGATGACTTTCCTGCTGTGTTGCCATGTTTGAGTAAGGACTTGGAGAGCTTCCTCTGAGAAACAATCTACACAAAAATAAAAACAAAGGGAAAAATAATTAGAATGTGTAGCAAATACATAGTTATTGTGATTTGTGATTTGATTTTTATGTTGTCTTTTTTTTTCTTTTGTATCAAGGTACTTTCTCAACCCATGATCAGAGTTAACACAGTAAGATCACGACCAACAAAAAAGCTCCCCCAGGAAGACTTCACGGGATGCAATGGAAGGACAAAACAAAGTGCTTGGGTAAAGCAGAATGGGGAGAACACAATCCAGTGCATTGAACAGAATAGTGAGAAACACATAGATTTTCCTCAAATATTGAAATGATGATGACAGCGGGCAGAAGTAAGGTTTAAATAGACTTAAAAGACAATAATAAGGGAGCTATACACAGCAAATCTATCAGACATACCTCGAAAACTCAACTAATTAATTTTTATAGGAAACTGAAGTCCATTTACAATGAGAAGGCACTTATTTTATTTTGAAATATCAGCACCTCTAAATTCAGGGCAGAAGCAAGCTGCCCCGTAGTTTCAGTTTCCAGAATTGTCTCCTTTGCTTACCAGGTACCCAACCTCCCCTACAACTCAGTATTACAAATGAACTTGGTCATCAACCAAATTATAAATGTACTTCAAATAAATGGTATCAATAATAATAAGCCCTATCAATAATAACTAGCATTCTCTCACAATTTGGAAACATTTAAAACTAGACCAGAAAAAATATTAGAAAAAGAGGAAACCTTACAATAATGTAGAACTGCTAAGCCACAGTGATGTTCCAGCGTATTAAGTCACTAGTAGAGTTAATGCTACATTAATTTATTTATTTTTAATTGGAAAACTTCAAAATGTAGACAGATGTAATTCAAAACACAGCTTAGAAATCAGTATTATCTGTAATGTGACAAAACTGTAGTAGGATTGTGCTGTGCAGATACTGAGGAAAAGATTGATCATGTTCTAGGAAAAACCCTAAGCTCTTGAATGTGGCTTTTATACTAGAAGTAGTCCTTTTCACATCCAACATTACTTGGACAAATTCATCTGGATGGCTGATCTAAATGATCCAAAAATAGACATTTTTGGCAAAACATGCCTAAGTATTAGTTGTAAAAGAAAGGTAATCATAAAGTGAAAAGAAGAATTCCAGGCCCTTCATTAGAGTCCTGGGTATCTATACATATTTCAGCAACAAACCACATCAGTAAGTAATGGCCAGATCTGGAGGAGTGTGAGTAATGCAAAGCTGCAGCCAGGCAAAAAATGTGCTGTGAGACAGGAGTGAATACGATGCACATTTCAGCCTAACATTAGCATGGAGAAACATGTTTGTCCTGCCCATCAATTTGCTGAATTGAACAGAAAAGCAAAACCTGCACCTCAGATTACCCTCAGATACAGTTGTAACCGAAGCAGCAAGACAGAAGCTAGTTTTAAACAGGCTTTAAATACGAGATAGGAGAAACACCATACAGCAAGGACAGCTCATCTGCAATCACTGTGACCGACTTGTTCCTACTGCAGAGATGCCTAACAGCAGTGTGTCTAACCAGCTCTTAAAGATATCCACAGGCAGAGGGAAACACTTTCCTCCGGAAATTTATTACTGTATTCATTATCCTTACTGTAAATAAATTTTTCTAACAGCTAATCTGATTCTCTGCAGTTTGAGTCCATTATTTCTATCTAATGAACCATGAATGAGTAAAATAATATTCTCCCCTTTTCAGGTGATCTTTATATCTGAGGACTGTTACCAATTCCCCCCAGTCTTCTTTACTACAAAACCTCACTTTGTCCTGTCTTTCCTTTTTGATCAAATTTCCTAGCCCTCAAACCATTGTCTTTACTCTCTGATGAGCCTTCATGGACTGGCTCATAAACACTCTTGGAATAATGCTCAAAATTAGGTTTAATAGCCCTGGTCCTTCCCAAGAGAAGCAAGAAGAGTTTCTCATTGCAAGGCTGATACACTCCAGAATTGCATTTGCCTTATTTTAAGAACACCATGATACTGTTAACCAATGTTCATAATATGACCATTTCAGAATGCCAGCTGCACTTCTGCAGCTGGCTATTACTTAAATGAATAATTCAACACTCCTTTTTGGACTGCCTTCCATAATGCCATCTGTTTCCAATATCTTACTCAATTTTCCAAACTAACTTTTGGATTTCAACTCGAGTGTTGGTCAGTAGCAATAACAGACAGGACTACAAATAAGATGACAGTATTGCTAGCATTTAGAAATTCTTTTTCTTCCCTGGAATTTTGGAAATATTGTTTGCTGTGACCTTTTAAGTCATTCCTACATCTATGTTCTTGCCAGCTAAACAGGTTCAAGTACAAATCACTGCACTCCTGTGAACTGTGAGGTGCAATTTTAAAAACCATGTTTGAGATTCTCAGATGGGAGGTAATACAGAAATATGACAGATTATTCCTAATACATATTTAAACAAAAGGTTCTGTACCAGCCAGACAATGAATTATGGCAGCACAGGAGCAGGGCCCATTTATCTCCATGGCCTCTCCTCCTTCCCCAGGATGTACAGCCAACTCTGTGAAACACATTAAGCTTTTCCACTGCAAGCTGTGGGTATTGTCCAGCAGAAACCTATTCAGACATCTGACACATATATATATAGCCATGGTATGAGATAGAACCTGGGTGGGAACCTGTCCTTCAGTAGCCTTCTTTAGAGACAGCAGACTTCTCCCCCTGAACTATCCAATATTTCCAGCTCCCTTTGCTGCATTCCAAAGGGTCAGAGTTTTCATGAGGCGTTGCACAGCTTGAGAGCTCCTATGCAGGTGGCAGATAGATGGCTCGCAATTCCAGAGAGGATAATTTATTCTGATGATCTCATTAGTACACTGCATTAATAATACTCGCTCTCTAAGCCAGAAGCATCGTTCTGACACAGTAAGCACTCTGCATATGTAAATATGTGTATTTGGGTGCAAGTGTTTACCAGTTGTTAATTAAGTGGCCACTAAAACCAATTCTCCATCTGGCAACAATGTGCCAACATTGTTGCCTCAAACTGCAATTGTAATTGCAATAACTGTAAAGGAGTCTATTTTCCATAGCAGTAAACTGACTTTTTTCTTCATGCATTGTATAAAACAGGTCTCACTGATTAAGAGAACCACTTCTGTGGAAGCTGCCATCAATTACCTGTCATATTTTTGTTAATGCCTCAATGCAAATCTTCTTCTGAACATTATTATAAAAAGCATTTGCTGACCTGATTATGAGACAGCAAGTCCTAAACAATGATAACTTGAGGGACTAGCAAGCATTAATCTTAGTTCAGAGTTACAGAGACAGCTGAGCTGGCAAAATGTCTTACAAGAAGGTAATTGACTATAGGTCTTTCATTTGTCAGGAGTCTTTGGCTTGACTCTGACTTCAAAAACTTACAATGTAAAACTTCTGCGTCAAAGAAAAAAGTGGTTTGTCCAAAAGTGAGGTGAAGAAGTGCAGAAGGTAAATGTCTCTCCTCTTTCTAAAACACAAACAGTAGAACCCAGTTCAGCCCTAGTAAATCTCATTACCTTTCCAGAAAATGTATTCTCTCGAACATTTTATTAGAAACATGACCTATCAGTGAACAAATGGGTGTAGAAAACTGTCCTTGTTCAGCTGTAATACAGCTAATTTTCTTCTTAGTAGCTGGCACAATGCTGTGTTTTGGATTTAGTATGAGAATAATGTTGATAACACACTGATGTTTTGGTTGTTGCTAAGTAGTGCTTCCTCTATATCAAGGACTTTTCAGTTTCCCATGCTTTGCCAGGGAGGAGATGCACAAAAAATCCAGGAGGGAAGATAGCCAGGATGGCTGACCGTAACTAGCCAAAGGGATATTTCATACCATAGAGTGCCATGTTCCATTTTTAAATTGGGGAGAGTTAGCTGTGAGTTGCTGATTGCTGCTAAGGGAAGGGCTGGCCATCAGTCAGAAGGTGGTGAGCAATTATACTGTGCATCACTACTTTCTCTTGGATTTTACTTTTCTCTCTCTCTCTCCTTTTCATTACAGTTACTGTTAAAATAATAATAAAATTTTATTTTAATTATTAAACTGTTTTTCTCCCAACCCATGAAGTTCACCTTTTTCTGATTCTCCTCCCCACTGTGGGAGGGACAGGACAAGGGGGTGTAAGCAAACAGCTGCATGATGCTTAGCTGCAGCTGGAGTCAAACAACAGCAGCCTTTTTTAGTGCTCATTGTGGGGCTCATACAAGGACCTCAGAGATCTAAGAGGTGAAATTAAAAAAATGAAGTCAAGTTCATTTTCGGCTACATACAAGCTACCACCCAGTTCTGGCCTAAGAGCACCACACATCCTCCAACAAAACATCATACTGAATATGTTTGCACGAGGTGGAAATAAGAAGAGAATGTAAAAGCCACTGCTCTGTTTCTGAGAGGAAGGATATGCACATGAAGTTATTCCTGTTTATCAATTATGCAATCATCTCAACAGAACATCATCTCAACTAGATTTCTGGTCTGCAATGATAAGGGATGTCAGCCCTGTGCTAAGATGGGAATGAGAAATTCCCTCAAAGATGATCTTATTTTTCTTTATTACACACAAGCCCTTATTGGTTGAGGACAGATGCTCAATATTGCTGTAAAGAAATCTGGATTCACATCTCCATTTGATCCTATTTCCAATTTCAAATATCTAGAAGAGGCTTTTTGTTGTCTTTTTTTCATTACTTTAAAAGTATGAACAGATGCAAGACTCCAGATAAAAGCACTGAGGCTCTGACACCAGCTGTGTACTGAGCATTGCTCAGCAGTCACTCAGAGACAAGGACTCTGATGAAGGTTTGCTCTCTCCTGTGCCTGAGTCGTGACTAATCAGCACCGTGTAAGATGAGCTTGTTTTACCTGTGTTGTTTAAGAAACTTTTCAAATGTCTTTCTCTATGTGGTCCTTTCTTAACCAAAGGGATAGCTTTCAATAATATCAATTCCCAATGCTCATAAATAGAGGCAACAAGAAGATTTCAATATGGCTTTTTAACCAAGTTATTTCAACAGCACTGATTCAGCTTTGCAAGGTGCCACCCTGAGTCAGATGTCGAGCGTTTCAAATTCTTTACTCAGATTGGCTTCTTCTGCACATTGGACTTTCTCACAGGAAGCTCAAATTTAGTTATTCACACAGCCAGATTAAGTACAAACTTCCCTCAGGCACAACACTGCACAACTTGAAGAAGTCTTTGTATTTCTCCTTGCTATCTGGGATAGCCAGAGAAATAACTTTTATTTCCTAGCACCTCTTCGCCGATTCTTCTCCCAGATGTATTATTCCTGTTATATGGACTTGCATGATTGCTTAACTTTCTTTCTAGACAACTCTTTTCAGGACTGCAAAGAGCACCTAGTCATATTTTAATAGCATTTTTCCCTTGATACAAATGCTTTTTACAGAAATTGAATCTTCAAACGCATTTAAGTGCAGAGCCCTTGGTTGCAAACATACCTCAAGCCCAGAGTAGCAATCTCCACCAAGTAGCAGTGATACATATAGAAACAGAGTGTTTTTCTAAAAGCATCCCCTAGAATCATGTTGCTATATCAAGGAGAGAAAAGTAGCAATCATACTCTTTCAAAGAAACATGCCTCAAATCCTGCACCAACCCTTATGCTGTGGTTTAACCCCAAACAGCAGCTAAGCCCCACACAGTCACTGCTTTACTCCATCCCAGTGAGATGGGGGAGAGAATCAGAAGGGTAAAAGTGATAAAAACTCATGGGTTGAGACAACAACAGTTTAATATTTTAATAGGTAAAGCTACTGCTACCTCGCCAAGCTGGGGATTTTAAAATGTGTACTAAAATGACTTGACTGTATTTAAAAAATCATTTTAATCTTCGATGCATGGCAAAAGAAGGATTCTGTGGTATGTAAAACTGAGGACATAACCATACTAAGAGTATTTTCCAGTTATGCTACATGCTCTCTTAAGCTCTCCACTTCTAGCATAAAAGTACAGCCTTTAAAGCACCTTTTTCACTGCTACAAAGTCTCCCAAATGAAGGATGGCAATACTAGAGTGACTAGACAGATGACTGGAGATTTAACATTTGTGAAATGCATTTTGAAGCTTGTAAATTAAAATAGTAGTGCACTCCAAGTATAATCCATTCAAGTCGAATACTGTAAGCCTCTAAACACCCACAAATAAAATGTCAGACCTCAATGACATTTCACCTGTGTAGGTGAATAATTAAAGACCAGTTAAAGCACAGACAGCAGAAGTAGCTCTGCCTCACAGTATACAAACCCTCTCCCCTTCTGCATGCATTGTCTTTAGCCTGGTTTGTGACAAAGCAAATGCATTCAACTCTGATGTGCTTGTGTTAGTCTTGCTGTCTATCCCGCAGTTCCTTTTGAACCCACCAAATAGTTTCCATGGATGGTGGCACACTGTTGCAGATGCACCAACCATGCCACATTTCAACACGAAGAGAGACCAGACGTTACGTAAATACCAGTGACCCTACTCCACTCTCATGGAAAAAAGGTTCGGGGAAAATGTCATAGATACTGAGAAATCCCTTCAAGAGAACTGGTTCAGATGTATAGATCCACAGTGAGGAAAGTTTCATTCTGTCTAACCACTCACAAAATTCTTATTCCTTGGTAGAGCCAGAGTTAGTGCAATAATCATCCTCTTTGTACATATTCTTTCTGTACCACACTCTCCACTCTTCAAGATTTCTTTTGTTTGCTATAGTATTATTCAGCTCAGAGTCTATTTACATCTGAATTATACCTCTCCCTGTCTTTGTTAAAGACCTGTACCTGAAAGTAGTCAATCAAAACAGAACACTGAAAAGATACTCCTATCATAAGAGGCATAATGTAATTACAGGAAATACCTTATCAATAGCATAAAAGGTCTTTGAATATAATTAGTGTGTAGAGTAGCAGCCCTTTTAGAATTAGTCATAATAATATCTCATTATAGTAGCAAACTAAATTTTAAATTACTTTTCTAAAGACTGCTACAGTAATTCATATAAAAAGATAAAGTATATGAAAACAAAGCAGTACAAACTGTACAAGAAATAATATCAACTATTGTAAGATTCATCTTGAACAGAAAATCTTACAGCTTCAGAGATCATGCTGCAATGGCTTCCTGAGGATAACTGAGGTGCTGAAAGGGTTAGGCAAAGTTAGGGAGAGCTCTGTGTTTATTATTGGCTTCTGCTCTGAGTCAGCACTGGAAGAAAATGACATTCACATCTAATAAAGTACATTATTCATCCCACTAATGAATTGATCAATTTCATTTTTGAGGAGATCAAAGGCCAAGTATTTAAAGGTATCTAGATACCTAAGGAGGCACACAGACACCTAACGAAATTTAGGAATTTTAGAAATTCAAAATACCTTGAAAAAACTGGTCCTATGTCTTTTGCACCACAGTCAACAGTCTATTAAACAAATATTCTCATACAAACTATTTCAGTTTAATTAATTCAGGTGCAATCATGACTCTTTTAGCCTTTCTCTAATTCAAGAGCAAGGGGATTTGCAATGGCTGAAACTGAACTAATAATCAGTCAGCTTTTTCAAGTGCATAATCTGCTAATGGCATGTATTATTAAAAGCATACGAGAAACAATTATACTCATTACTGAGAAGGAAGATTTTCAATCCAATTTGTACACAAATGTGTGTATGGGTAATATTAAATCTCAGAATAATACTTGAAAATGTTCTTGATGGGAAAAGATCTACATCTCTGGAGTTTTCTAATTGAGCAAATAAGGGAGTAAAACAATATTTTAACACTTCTGTATATTAAAAGAAACTAAACAAGGAATGGAATCCCAAATTTGAAAATAGCAAAGACCAGCCATGGTAAATAATGACAGAAAAGCCACAAAGGCTATCCCCACAAAATATATCAATGAGAATAACCAAACCCACAGAGCTGGGATGGTTCACAGCATTGGTGAAATAATGACTTTACTGGTTCCCATAATTTAATGATGTTGCATGCACAGCTGAGCAGTAATTAAGAATGTCTTGGCAATGTGAATTTGTTTAGTTCTCATCAGAAAATGGTTATGAATTGAAATAGTTTTTGTGAGCTCTTAAAGAACGGACTAAAATTTCTGGGTAAAACTTCAGAGGAAAAGAGTCTTTCTAAACCACCTACCTGATACTTAATTACTGTGTGGTTAAGAAGTTAACTTTGGCTATTAGAAAGTTTGAGCCCTTACTATACCAATGATGCAATTTCAATGCTCTTTAAAATTTACGAAATACAAATCTGAACAATTCTAGTAAGAGAGGTTGAGTAGCTCATGACATATGAAGGAACTAACGTAGAAACAGAAGAGGATCTGGGTTTGGGGTTTTGCTGTCTGTATTGGGTTCATTTTCCCACAGCAGCCCTCACAGGTCTGTCCTGTCCATTGGTAGCTGGAAAGGTGTGGATAACACATGAGGGTTTGGCTACTGCTGAGCAGGGCTGGCACAGCATCAGTGCTGTCTCCCAACATTGCCTGCCCCCATCAAGGGGCTGGGGGTGGGCAAGATCCTGGGAGGGGACACAGCTAAGCCAGCTCAGCCAAATTAACCAAAGGGATATTCCATACCATGCACCCCAGCCACGGTCAAACCACCACACTATCCCAGTTGAATACCATGAAAATCAGACTGTTAAATTTCTGACTGTGCTTTTCCGTCTTATTTTTTCCCCCTTTTTTTCCACATATCTAAACCCCCAACCCATTAAATAAAAATCAGTCTATCTCCTGACTTTCAAAACAATCAATCACAGATTTTGTGAGCTACCAAGAAGCAAAAGAAATACAAAAGCCTCAGTGATTATATGGGGATTCAGTTATAAGTGATTACTTTGGGGGAGTGGAGTGCCTGAATACTTTTCCCAGGAACAGAGAAGGGGAAAGAGAAAAACAGAGAGGAAAGAGAAAAAGAAGAATCTGCTCTCCATAATTACAGACAACATCTGTAAAACCATGACCAGGAATGAACTGATTCATGGCATCTAAGCACCTGTAGGAAAGCAAGAGGTCACCTTTTCAGAGTGGTGCCCCAAGAGAGGAATTTAAATATAAGTGGTTGTGATTTCACTGCTTATCACAACAAAGCTGTACGGGTGCCACTGCTTGCCAGTGCCTATGCAAAGAACAGCAACTACTTAGAGTGAATCAGAGAGTTAGAGGATTAGTGGGCAGATACATAGCCTGATGAAGCATCCCAAGCCATTTCTGCTGAAGCAGAAAGCACAATGCCAAACCACTGCTCTACCCCAACACTCCCACTCCAAACAATGAGAGCTGTTATCTACAGCAGCAGCTCGAGAAGGCTGACATTACTCCCTTCCTCCCTAAGGAAATCGAGCTAAAACTAACTCATCCCTGCTCTGGTTATTTTACTTTGTAAATTCAGGGTTTCTTTTGCCACTTGAAGGCTACTACAAGTATTTGCAAATGTTTCCACATTATGTAGGAGTGAGGGTGCATTATGCCACTGCTTTTGCAAAGGAATCCATAATTCATCACCGTTGTGAGAGAGCCAAACACTAGGACAAAGCCCAGTGAGGCTGTGATAACTCCATCCTTGGAGACATTCAAACCGGACTGGATGAGCCCCTGAGCAATCTGCTCTAATCTGTTGTGACCAGCAGATTGAACTGGAGACTCCAGAGATCCCTCCTCACTTAAATTACTTTATGAAATGAACAGGAAGATGTGGTGGTTTTGATTGGCTCAAAACATTAGTAAAGTATTTTTTAACATCTAAGAGAAATTTAGATCTTTTAGAAGCTGTTGTGGTAGGCTTGGGGAGGTGTCTGAGGAGTGGGGAGTGGCACAAAGATGGCTCCTGTGTGTCTTGAGTGAAAGTTTTGGAAGTTTTTACATCAAGTTTAGCAGAGCCAATCTCTAAGCCTCCTCCTGTCAAACGCTTCAAGAGATAATCTGCTATTTCTTTGTTTGAAAGGGCAACTTCTGAGGATGATGGACAAAACAAATGACTTTGAGGAAATGTCTCTATTTAGCAAACTGATGTTTATGTAATTACACTCAGCAGGTAACACAGCCATTTGTTCTACTGTGTTTAAATGCTGTGGCACAGAAAATTCCTCTTGATGAATCTGCACTTCACATCCAGGTATGACTGACTGCATGCCAGGATGCTGCTAACCACAGTATTTACCAACAGAGGAACAGAATTGACTTGTCCTGGCAAGCGCAGTATAAATAAATCTTACTGAAAATACAGTGGGATGTCTCTAGACATATGGCTCAGGACCTAACAGCCTACAAGTCACTGCCCTTATCACTCTCTTAAAACATAGATTTATTAGAGCATTTGGGAGGAGATTACTGACACCTTCCAAAGCAACACATTTCTTCATCATTTGCATCAAAGACCCCAAATTTCTGACAAACTTGGGTAGGCTACATATAAGACTGAGCTCAGAATAAAGAGAAAATTCACTCCTCTCTGTGAACTTACTGTATAACTGTGCTATTGTCTTTCCTAGCATTTATTATTCCTACGAATTTTGGTTTAAAACAAGTATTACATGATTTGGGTTAACATGCAGGTTTTTCACACATCTAAGTGATGATCTACAAACAGGTACAGGTAGCAGTGAATCTCTTAGAGATCAACTGTTACCTACAAGAGAGCAATAGAATTTGGTACTTTTATTGGGGGCGGGAAGGGCATCAGTCTTTCAGACTATGCCTAAAAATCTACAGCCTTCCTGGATGTCTCACATAAGACCTGCTTGCAGTGGGAAAGTGAATTGGGAAGCAGGCCCTCACTCTCACCCAAAACTCTCTTTTATTCAGGCATTAAAGTAATGTAGAAAAACAAACTCATGTCAAAATTATCTCAAGAAAAGACATGGGTCCATTATGATAATTTAAAAAATGCTGTAATTACAACATACAGCTAAGCAAGAGTGTAAGCTCCATATGTACAGCCTGTGCTTCAGGATTTTCAATGCAGGACTCCTCACAAAGGCCTTACTTGGATTACAATTCCAGTGCTACTCTTTTATGGGGGTTTTAATTAGTTTTAAATTATAAAATGGTGAAAAATTAGAAAAGGGGGGGAGGGAGCACCACCAAAGAAAGTCTAAATATGAGATCAGACTCCTCCAGGCTACATTACTGTGAACAGAATTCACACTGTTATTTTTTCTTGGTTACCATTAAAATTACACTGCAACCAACCCAGCTGTGTGCTATTTATAGAGATCAAATCATTATAAAGACATTTATGCTACAGGCAGCAGCAGCAGTGACATTTTTCCCCCCTTCCTTCTTTTTCAAGCCAATTAAGTGAGAAGAACATTATAATAACATTTTGCTTTGTTTCCCATTCCCCTTGGTGTTATAGGATAGCTTATGTTCATTGATTAAGACCACAAGAATTCTGTCAAACAGAACAGACTTTATAATGCGCTGTAAATATCCTAAATACCAACATTTTTATTTTGAGCTTCCAATTTAGTAAATGCATATATTTAATATTATTTCTCTTGCTGAGAGGACTTTTCCTCATCCAGCATGTTTGGCCCAATAGCTTTGGGAAGAAAATCAAAGTGATCCATGTGTGTTGGGGCTGAGGGAGGAGCAACAAAAGGTGAGAAAAAACGAAAAAAAGCACTGCAAAATTTTCCATGACAAGCTATCATGTTCAGAATACAAATTTACGTGGAAGCACTGCAAAGGATAATCTAAACAAAAGCACTTCCTGCTCTTGTCACACAAGTTACCACAGCATGGAGAGCAAACTTACACTCAGCTCAGCGAAACTTGGCATTGCCAGTATGGACAGAGCAGAAATCTCTGCTATGAAATCCTGCATGACAAAAACTCTGCCAGTTAGAAATGAACTGTGATACCTGGGACACTGTAGTGTCCTATCAGCCAGCAGTATGGGAATTCACTACAGAGTTGGCTATGATGACCTCTAGATATCAATCTTGTGGGTAGGATTCATCACCCTTAAATTTAGTAACCTAAAAAGTTAAGTATCTCCCCTAGGCCAGCTGTCTAGACTCTCTTGACAACTGATGAGGAAAGACAGGTATCTCCTGAAGACAATTTATCCTAATCTATGATAGGTGTCTCAGGTAGAATGAATCAATGGTTGGAACTGTCTGTTTCTCTCCACTGGACTAAAGATGAAAATCAGAAGAGTAACTTAGACACCTAACTTTTGGATGACTGAGCCCTATCTCTCCATTTGCCACATCACCAGGCACTACCCTATGTGAATAAATCACATTTTAAAGTGTTTCTTGGACTAGGAACGTGCTTCAATTCCCACATAATGTTAGGAACAATAACCTTCTCCCAAATCAGTCTATTTTCCAACATCGGTCTAATGAGCATGGGCCTTCATTGTCCAAGGCCTATTACTGATGCTCCATTTCCTATAAGCACTGGTTGAAGCTCCATTTCCTATAAGCACTGGCTTGAAGCTGTACAACAGCAGTAAAACAAACCAGCAGAAGTTCTCAATTATCCTGTTCAAAGCACTGACTGAGAATTTTGTCATGAATGACAAATGTCACCCATCAGTCATTCAAGAAAGCATCATATTTCATACATATACAAAAAAAGAGCAGCAAGGGGGAAAAATGGCAGTGACACTTACTTGTCCAAGAGTGCACTCCATGCCACCCAGGAAATCTGCTTCCTTCAGCCCATTGTGATTGCTGCTAATGTCATGGACTTCAAACCTCAATCGCTGCACCTCTTCAAAATAGAAGTCCACTGTGAACAGCTTGGAGAACACGGGATTTATACAGGTTCGAATCACTTCTGTCCTGTCAACCTGTCAAATTGAAAAGAGGTCACATGAGTGGCTTCTCTTTCAGCCAGTGACGAAGACAAGCATGAGCTTCTCAAATACACTTTGCTCATTTATCAGGACTGACAGCTGGGACTGTGGCCATGGACAGTGCTGTTTGTATTGTCAGCAGTAGCTGCTGTTTCTGTGCTGGGCTGACAACAAGCACAAGGCTACCTTCCCTTGCCTCTCCCTTCCAGAAAGTCTTTGGCAGAATAACTGGGAAATAAACTATAGAATAACTATAGAATTTTCATCTCTAGCAGTAGCCATCCATCACTACAAAACAGCAGCAGAGTGATACAGTTTCATTAAACTAAATGGAAAAGCGAGTCACATCTCCAGTAATTACTGATTTTGGACAATTTACTTGATTAAGGAGTGGAGAACTGGATCCACAGCAACAGCTTTTCTTAAAAATATATAAATTTTTCTGTCCTGATAAGCTGCATCACAAGAATCTGATGGGTTATACACTGGTTATTCCTACATCTGATCTTAAAACTTGTAAAGAAACATCATTAAATCTATATTGCTATTTCTAAAAAAAGTGCTCATAGAGTCCTTTCTAGCTCTCTTAAAACATAGTACTTAGATTTCCTATTTTTGAAATAGGCCTTTGCTATTTTTCATTATGATGCATCATTGATGACAACATAAGCAATGAAGCTATTTCCTTTTTTCCACTCTCTTTGCCCTGGCACAGAAAAGAACTTAATAATTCTGTAAGATTAAAGGAACTGATCCTGAAATGAAGTAGGACTTGGGCACATCAGTCACTAGATAGGAGGTGGCTGGTGTGCCATGGAACAGACAAATTAAATTGCTCAGAGGAAGAGTGATGAGATCCTTTGTCTGATTCCTGATCAGGAACATCTGTTGTGCAAAAAATGACAGCCGCTTGCTTCACTTTTCAGAGTTTATAATGCATTCGCCTTGCTAGTAGTTATCGGCAAGGACACAAAGAGTCAAGCAAATCAAAAGCAGGGGGAAAAATGAACAGTTCCTGGTAGCACACATTTATTTTAGTGCTCATCAAAGGTGTCAGATTGACAGCTCTGACAGCTAAAATCCTTTAGAAAATCATCAAACAGATGCTACCAGTCATAGAATAGACGCAACCCAGCATCACCATTGCTGCCTCCTCACACAGCTGTGTCAATGTGCTCTGACTATGCCAGGATGAGACCATCACAAAAAGGAAAGCAACCTTACTTACAAATTCATTCTTAATGTATTTGCTTAGACTAGCTGAAAATGATGGGTTTGATATCAGTCATGCAAAGAATAATAATATAAGGTGAGAAAGGATACCAGCTACCTACATTCATATGCTGGTCTATCTCAACATTCTTTTGTTATCTCCACTTGCAATCAGTACGACTCTGAATCACCATTACTGCTACAATGAGAAATATTTCTGATGTCAGATGATGATAATCAGTTCACTAAGACATTCCTGAGACCTCTTCTAAGCGAAAAGAGACTTGATTCACTTGCAGAAGAGTGGTCATCTCATGAACTAGTGCTTCAACAGACCCAATAATCAAAACATTTAAATACTGGTTTTAAATCTTTCTTCACAGCCACAGCAATCTCCTAAACTCATTCCTTGCCAGTATATAAACTGTTAATTAAATTGCATCATTTTATTGCTTCATTGGTACAGCAGATCTCAGGCAGTAACTGAAGTTTCTGTTATTGTTTCACCCCATCTGTTCTTTGCTGCTGGAAAGGGTTCTCCACAGTGAAATACATCAAGATTTACACTTGCACTCAACACAGGTTAAATAAGTGGCTACTCAAGGGAGTAAAGTGCCTAAAAATGGAGGCCCAGGTCTGTACACAGGGACATTAACAATTTCAGTCCCACACAGAGATAAGATATTGTTTGCTTTTTCCAGCCTGTGACTGACTGACAGCCTTCCCTTGACAGATGCCATACTGAAACATAGACATTTCACTGAATTTCCCCAGTCTTCCCACATTACTTAGATGATACATCAAGCCAGCATGTCAGAGCATGGGATTACATGAGAAAAATCTGTAGAGAAAGAAGCAATGCCAGCAGCTCCACAAGCAATATAATATTCTTGGTGCCTCTCTCAGCCGTCAGCAGCAGCATTAACCCCATTAGTCTGCCTTGTCTCCAGTTTTCTCTGTCAGCGTATTTCACTGTTACCCTGTTCCTTTGCTAGAAACTCTGGAAGTGTCCTCAGCATGGAAAGTCTGCCTCCATTCCCTGGCTTTGATTACTGTGCAGCACGGCTAAGCACTGATAACCAGCTGGAGTCACTCATGAAGAAGAAACAGTGGCAAACAGAATAGTTCAAAAAGTTACCCAACTTTCATGGAACCCTTTGGTTAGAAGATGCTATATAAACACAAGGTATAATCTTCGTTTGACTCCTGTTACTTTATAAAGGCTGCTCTTTGTTGAGTATTCCTGCTCTCATATTCAGTCATAAAGCCTTAACACTCTCTTTAGAAATGCTGGATGAACATGAAACCTTAACGAAAACTGGAGAGAATACTATTGCTAAGTGCAGTTTCATGCTGATAACCATCAAAGACCTCGTGATCTACAGGGCTGCAGACATTTTAAAAAAAAAGACTGACTTGGTTTTGACCACAAGTTGTGTTAATACCTGCAGGACCTGCTTCATTTCAATCAAAATACGGTGTCATGCTCCATGCTAACCCAAAACACAGGCTCATAGCAGTGTGACAAGATGTCAGCCTCAAGCCATTTGCCCTTAATCCCGCTGTCAGCCAAAATCACCTACAGGACTTCAACTTATATGGAAGATGAAGGTTCAAATGCTCAAAGAAAACACAGTTAAGCTTTGCCCAGCCTCATTAACTGAACACTCAGGAATTCACAGCTTCTCAGCATGAATGTTTTCCAAAACATAATGATGAATACTAAATCTCCATTACTTTTGGGGAAGATAGCTTTAAAGTCCCACAACAGTATGTTACAAGCGAGTGGAACTTACACTTTTGGTCTTGTTACAGAAAACCCTAATCCTGATGACAGGCAGATTTTTCAACAGGACATAGACAGGGGTCATGCCCACAACTTTAGGATTTGCTGATGCCTGACATATGAGGTTAGTCAAGTTATTTTGGGACTTTGCTAGAACAAGGAATTTCTCCAACTCACTGAAGCAGAACAAATTTTCAAAAGAAACAATTGACAGCTACATGCACCTTTGGGCTGTGTCAAGAAGTAAAACTGACCTTAAAAACAGCAGTGTTCATCTGACACCATGATCCGAACATCTGCTTCACGGTTCAGCTTCACCTGCACTTCCCCTTCAAGGACAATTTAAACAGAGAAAAGGACTTGCATCTTCACCTCCTGGGATGGACTCACACTGCTTTCCCTCTTCATCTCTTTAGGTCCTTGTCACTTCACAGAAGGTGGCACCCTGCTGAGTAGCCAGGATTACTTGGCAGGCCCATCTGGATGCAGCCACCCTGTGAGCCTTCCCTTGGGGAACTATGAATGACATACAAACACCAAAGTTGGCATCCACAGTGCAAAGTGCCATCTCAACAGGAGGAATTAAAATTTAGAAAACAGGCCTTCTGAATACTCTTGTCATACCTATAGGAAGTTGGAAGCTGGGTTTTCCCTCTGTACTTTTGACATGGATGGACAGTTGTCAGAAATATTTGCCTGCTTCCCTGTTTGCCTGCTTCCCTGTTTGCCCACCATCACTGCTGAAAAACTGCAAAACTGTCTTTGCAGTCAGATAGCTTCAAATTGAAGAAGGCTCAAAGGACAGATGAAAAAATACTAAAATTCAGGCTTCTTATGCTGTGAGCTGCTGAGAAGCAGTGAGCTTTGCAGAACTGTGGCAAGCATGGTAACTTCAGTGTGGAAACAGTTCTTTATCCTAGAAAAAAAAATCACTAACAAAGATGTAAAATGGTTGAAGCATGGGCTGAGGATCTCCACTCCATCTTGTACCATTAGTTGAGAAGTAAAGCTGAGGGAGAAGATCGGTCTGAGGGGGTTTATCTTCTTCTACCAAAATTAGATTAAGTATAAGCTATTGCATATACAAAAATGAACAAAGATTATGTAGAAGCTTAGTGTCACCTGGAATCTAAGGCTTTCAAATCAAAGATCACAAAACCAGCCTTCTCACTGTGTCCTTGGGAACTGGGAAAATGGGGAATTATCTACAGGACCCAAAGCTCTGCACCTCAAGGCCATGCTTCAGGGCTTAGCACAGATGAGTTAGGTGGAGATCTCCATGTCCCACACAGAAAACTAGTATCTATCTGCTCTCCACTGTATTTCTAGCAAACATGTAATTAGCACAACAGAAACACATTTTCACCAGTTGTTTCTTGGCATCTTTGAGGTGAAGAGCAGCCAAGGGCCATGAAGAATTTACTGTCTTCTCAACAAAAGGACATTTCTGGGGGGGAAAGAAGTTCCTTTTGGTCCACATAACTATGCCTGAAAATTTATATAGGTGCTTGCAGTTCCTTCAGTGTTTGTAAAAATCTAGTTGAAGAGCCATAAAAACGCAAATTCCACTAAACAGAGAATGTGTGTGCCACTACATTCAGACCAGAACGTGCTTTTTGTGTCTTACATTTTTAGCAATTTCTTAGTCCAACAAATTGGCCCACTGTTCCCTATACATTTTACAGGCCAACAAGGGAAAACCAACAGGCTGCATTTTCTGTAGAAGTCATTAAAAAATGCTGATTAAATCTAGTAGAATCACATTTGTCAGCTAAAATGACAAAAAGTACAGAGGTAAAGGGGTAGCATTATTTTTAGGCCATCTGAATTTTAACAAGACTGAAAATTTCCATGATACAATATCTTACATGAAAATTTGATACCAAGCAGAAAGCAATTTACACTTTGCTTGGTGGTTTCTGAGAAAGTTATTAATATGTTTTTTATTATTAACAATGATTTCACAGCATCACATTTCTATCCCACAAATGATAAGTTATTGCCAAGGTCACCATAATTTATAGCCCTTGTTTTCAGTTTAATTGATGATCAACAACAGTGGAAAGAAATTAATAGATCTTTAATTCTTTTCAGACTGTAGACCTCAAAGCTGAACAAAACCTTCTCAATGTCAGCAGAAACCTTTTGCCACAGGCTGGCTTCAAGAGAAGCATTTAACATGAACAGTCAAAAAATTATTTGCAATTAATTTCTATTACTTGGGTATCTATATAAATATGAGATAGCTTGTAAACCTTTAGAGGTTTACAACAATGAAGACCTGCTTTCTAGCACTGGAAAGCTAGTATCTAGAAAGAGCCCAGACAACTGAAATTACAGTAAAACCAGCATTATTATTTCTTAGTTGAAAAGTTCTTCATTAAGAAAGCCCACTTCTCTGCTAACAGCCACTGACTGGCCTCTTCTTGATTACCTTTACTTTCTCAGTTACTTCTCACTGCTCTGAAGCAGGAAATGAATAATTTATTGTATTGACTATGTAAAAATTCTTTGAGAAGTTCACGGATAGAGTTGCCTTTTATGCTCCTAGCTTTTAAAAGAAGAGAGAAATGTGATTGTTGATAGGTATTTGCGTATGGTTTGTCTCATTCACTCAGAAACAAAATCTTCAATAGCCATAACAGTCACGGCACAGTCATTCCATATCAGCACTTGAGGGTCTGTACTGAACCTTGGCAGACTTGAAGCCTGTACAGGTTTCAGAGTCTCATCCGAGCAATTCCAAGATTTCACAGTTAGAAAATATGAAAAACCTGTGGGTGCAATGCAGGTTAACTACGAGTGCCAAGCAAATTATGGCAGCATTGTTAAGGAGAAGAATGGGGAGTTTCACAGGATTGGAAAGAGTGATGCTCAGTCCCCAGCATGATGAAAGCAGAACCTGAATTGGTTGAGAACCCTTGTACCAAGAGAATCACTGGTTTTCTGGAACAAAAAAGATCTCTGAGGAAGCTACAACAGTCCCCTTTAGTTTTCAGATCATTTTCCTTGCTAAATCTAGTTTTTCTAGGCTGCATAAAAACACTAGAAAGTGCATTGGTGTCCCTCCCACTCATTGTCCTTTTGGAAAGCTCAAATACAAGAGAAAAAAGAGCAAGTGCTCTGCTAGTGCATTAATGCACAGTCGCAGTGTTCCTGACTGCACTAGTTAGTTGATTTTAGTTTACTCTCCTCCAGAAAGAAACACCTTCATTTCATTCAAATAGTTAAGAGTTAGAGAACACCAAGTTTTCCCAACTTAATGTCATGAAACCCAAATATTTTGGGCGAGAGTGATAATTTTTAGTCACTGTATAAACTGCTATGAAAGCAAAGAGTTTAAAATTGCTATCTTGTTGGGAAAATATATAATGTAATTCCCTTGGATTTTTAACTGTTTTCCTGGTAACATGCCTTCTGGGAGTCCAACTGCATCACAGGGAATGAAACATGCATGTTGTGTCCCTAAGGTGAAGAGATGATCAGGCATTTTACAGGGAAAGAGTGTGGAACATGAACTTGTGTTAAACAAGAAGTCAGGTTAAACAGAGGTTTGACAAAAATTTTGCCTAGAAAGGTTTGAAAATAAGCCAGCTGCTCCTGGACACCGGATCAATGTGTCTGCTCTGATTTAGACCAGAAACACTAACCTTCATCCCTCACATCACTGGGGACCATCTGAGCCACCAGGCCACTGGTTATTTCACATGGCTCCACCTGCATTCTGTTTTATATACATTGTAAGATACTCCTTTTCCCAGAGAAACATATTGCAACCATGTCTCACCAGCTGACTTTAACATTCCTGGCTAAGAAATGCCTTAAAATGTCACATACAGACCTCAGTTTTCTTGACACGTGAATGCAGTGCCCCAGCGCTGGAGGTATGGGAATGCCAGCAGAGCCCCAAAAACATCAGTCTCACCATGGGGTGTGTAAGGGCAGGAAGGGACACCAGGACACAGCAGTGCCTCGGGATCACCCTGTGCTGCTCTACCAGTGAGCCCCAATTACCAATTGCACACACACACCTCACTGACTGATCCCTGACCCAGCCTGGTCTCTTTGGCTCTCTGTCTCAACTCTGACTCTTTTCTGTCTGCCAGATCCATAGGGAGAAATATTAGTGGGAAGAAGCGATGGTGAGCTTATGGCCAAGCCAGTCAGGCTAAGGGATGATGAGGAAAGCACATGAGCCAGTTTTAATTTGCCTTCTGTGAATTTAGATTTCACATAAAGCATGGAATAGCAAAGAACTTCAGCCCTGACATTTCAGCTGAAGAAAAACATAAAGTGCTGCCACTTATCTGAGCCCAAATGCAGAACTTTCATAGGGAAAATCTGTTAAACATGGAGCTTTTCCCCATCTATTGACCTTGGGTTATAATGGACAATACTTCTTGCACCAGCTGCTGCACTGTGAATATTCAAGCCAGTTTTGAAAAGCCAGTTGCAGAACGTTTCAGTGAACCTGAAAAGCACAATGTCTCTTTAGAACACATCATTAACACAGTATAAATTAAGGTCTTTCCAATGAACAATGATTAACTGGACTGAACAGTGAGAGGACCATGATAAGGTAGAGAGTCTGTTCCAGGAGATATTTTACATTATCTTACATTTAACATGGGAGCACTTGTAATTCTGAAATTTTTTGTGTAGCATTTTGTGTCCTGCTAGAGATAAGAAGGACAACTCTGAAGAGAGAATGTCAAATCAGGTATGCATAATAGATCTGGGAAGCTTCTAGACAAGGAGTGGAAATTCCTGCAAAGCAGCACAAGGATTTAATTTCACAGATTTAGCCTCCAGAGTAGGCTCCCCACTGGGGGTTAACAGGTCTTAGTCTTTTGGCCCTCACTGTCACTGTACAGGAGAGTGCTCATGCCTCAGCAGGAGAGCCTTTTTACTGTATCCTTGCTTAAGCCATGAAGTTTTCTTCATGATTAGGTATGAGCTATCACTCAGAGCTGACCTAACACCACTCTTGGGTACCGAAAGGTTTAGGCTTACATTTCCAAAAAACTAGTTTCTTTTATAATCTCTTACAAAAATACACATACAGTCCGTGAGGAAGCCCAACAAACTCCGTTACTCCCTCTGCACAAAGCCTCTGCACAGGAGCTCACATTCTGGAGGTCACACTTTCCAGAGTGGTCATGCCCATGCACCAAATTGTGTTTTGGAGCTGGCAGCAACAAGAAGGCTGCACTCTTGTCTGCATGAGATTACCTCCTGCAGGGTCATTAAATATAGACAAGCAATGATTATACCAAAATCCTATGTCTTATTCTGCTAAGATTTCCGAGCCTTAACAATCACATAAAATTGGCAACTACAGAATTTTTGGAATAAAAGACTGCATCTTCTGAGGTACTCAACACATCCTGACCCAGCCATAAGCAACACAGAAGGACCTCACAGAAATCACTCAGTGGCAGGAGAGATCCATGTGCTGCACTCCCTGCATATTTAACAAGTGCTCAGCAAACATCACAAGAGCATAATGATCCACATCAACTCATGGGATAAAGTGCTGTAACTCACTCAGATGTGAGTACTCAGGCATAAGAAAGAAGACAATTTTTTCACTGAAAACTCTTTATTGCTACCTCCAAGCTGAGCCCTGAAGCCTGAATCCTAGACCTTTCTTTACTTTATATACCAAACACAGCCCAGACATTCAAAGTCTATGATCATTGCCATTCACTATTCCATATCCTTCATTTGATGTTGAGAACTTCAATCAAATCTTTCTAATTTACATGTCCTGAGGACATAGGCTTTCTGTAGAGGCCAAAACTGGCCTTGGAAGTGGTAACAAAAAATATTCACATATTTTACCATTTAGCTCCACTTTCAACTTGCCACGAATGGCTAGCAAGCAGTTCAATGCCTGGCAGCTGTCTGAAAGTCAGAGTACTACGCAACCATTTAGAAGCTCTTCAGCCATATATCCTCCACACAGTTTCTCTCACAGTTTAGAAAGTGAGCCTTGGGAATACAGGTCTTCACTGAAGCAGTTTCAATTTCATTGTCATTTGGTTGCTCATTTTTAATCTGCTTCTATGGAGAAACACACTTTTGTTGATTATTTCTGTGCAAGAAGATAGTTTTTTAGTAAGGCATATATCAAATACTTGGCTGCTTTTCCCCATACAGATGATATTTTAATGTCTCCAGATCAACTACATTTTAAGTTTTTACTTTAAAAGGAAATTGTTTTGAATATTCTTTTGATTCACAATGCAATATCTGACCTTGCCTGCATGACAGCAAGAAAAAATGCTCCAGTGCAAAATGCTTTAAAATGTTTTAAGTACCTGATGGTTGAGTTTTTCAAATGCCATTTCTTGGGAATACTCTGTTCATGAAAATAATACTGTACCTCACACAGATTCTGCTACATCATGTGCCTACAAAGAAATTAATTCAAACTTACTCTAATCAGGATGAAAAGCATTTATTTGCTAATTCCACCTTTCATTACTCCAAAACTAACTTGCAGAATTAATTTTTAGTACAGCCAGGTAATCTCACATCCTGGGCGCCAGGCTTCTATAGCACTTACAGTCATGTTCCTTCTTTTTCTGATGCCCTGAAGGTACAGAAGATTAACAAATATGTTGCAGTGCGAGTCCATATGAATAGAAGGACAGATGTTTGCAGTTAAGCCTGTGAAGAAGTGTGCACGGTGGCACAGGATTGATCAGGAGAGAAATCTGGCATTATACAGTTTCTCAGGAACTTACCCATAATTGAGAACAGAGAAACATCAGGTGATGTGATGATCTTTGCTTCCAGAGTATCAGTAGGGCCACATTACACTATGTAAGAAATCTACACGGCTTCAGTAATTTGCTCTTTAATTAACTGACTAAAAATAGTATTTTGATAATTTATTTATATTAGAAAGATTTCATGCCTCATACACCCAGGTAAGTTAACCATAACTAATATAGATTCTCAAATGGGTTAATGAATAATGTCAATTGATATAGGCCCAGACAAGTTGTTTGTTTAAGAAATTAATTTTCTAATGAGGCACTCATAATTAAAGATTTAATAATTTGTTTTTAATGTTGTAATTTGACTGCTAAATCAATTATATCATGGAGGCATTAGCAGCAGGAAGGCAATGTACTATAACACAAGATACACAGTGCTTTACCAGTCTTTCCTGAATTCCTATACAATTTAGTAACAATTTCCAAGGTCTGTTTAAACCAGCTTGAATCTTCTTACACAACTGGGGAATTTGGACCATGTGTTCGAATGACAGCCTAGAAAAACAACAGATTTGTTGTGTCTAAACTCCATTATAAACTACTCTCACTCTTTTTTTGCTTTTACACATAGATCCTATGAGGCTTCTTCATGTGGTAACCATTTGCTGAAGCCATGGCAGCCTGACAGCTTGATCCACTACCCAGGAAGAGCAGAGGAAGCCTTTCTGTGAACTACTACAAAATCCAGGAAAACAGAGTAGGGCATTGTTTTTCTGCCCAATTTTACTCACAGGCACACATTCTGCTGTTGAACAGTACAGAGCTGATTAGAAGAAGAAAGCAAGTTTAGCTGAGTTGTATTACAGTCTTGGAGACAGCACCCTATCAGACTCCTGGCTTGGGACTTGTTTGGTTTGTGTTGCAAGGATCTCAGCAAGTTAACGTTACTGTAAGTATCTGGTAATGTCTAATTTAAAATGATTTGTTGTCGCTGTTGAACCACTAGCAGAGAGAAAGAGTTGAGTTCTTCAATGTGGCAAAATTCTAATTTTATTAATTAATTCCAACTTATACAGACTTTAAAAGATCACTCGGATTGGGCCAGTTCAAAACGTCCCCCCAAGCCAATTGGCTAGGCTTGAACCACCCATGTTTCCAGAGACCGTTTCAATAACATCCAAACTTTATCTTTGTTTATAAAACACAGGAAGAAGAAGAGAAAAATTTCTCACAGGAAAGGTCTGTGCTTGCCACAATTTCTGGAAAACAAGATCATTGTAATCAAGGCTGATATGCATGCTGTCCAAAGACTCAAATATGCAATCTGAGATGACCACAGATTTCCCTTCTCTGAAAAAGCCTGTGGCCTGGGATGTGCTACATACAGGGATCTTCTTTACTACATCTGACTTGCCTACACATCCACCTCAGGCAATAAGCAGCTAAAGCTGCTTCCTGCAATGGCTTCAGATCCTCCTGGAAAGTGTTACGACTTTCCAGGAGTTATTTGTAAACAAAATGTCCACATACATCAGGTATTTGCAGCACACATAGACATCAGTCCCTCTTACATTCACTGTGATTTGTAAAATTGGCTGGTATAGGCATATCTGTAAAGGGGTTCAAATGTTCAGAGCATACCAAATGCAGCCTGGTACACCTCTTGGCAACAGCAGGGGTGCTAAATACGGATTTTGTTCCAGCTAGTGAGCACAAGATTTGATCATAAAAGACAAGCGTTAGTCTTGCAGTTCTTCCACTGAGTGCAGGTAGTCCATGTATCTACTCTTGTTTCCTACTCTCATGCTCTACATCTTGTAAATACAGATTCTTTGGTGTAAATTGTACATGCTTCACCATGATTCAATCTGTGTATATCCCACCACAAGATCTTTCACCCCTGGAACTCAGGGGTTTTAACTTCAGACCAAGCAGCCAACAGAGAGAGCACAACACCCTGGGGAAGACACTGCCCATTAGGAGAGTGGTCAATACAGCTATTCCAGAAGCCTAGGCCAGAGGTATCACAGAATAGCCAGATCTAAGCAACCTTCAGACAAATCCCAGGGAACTTCCAGGAAGCCCTGTGAAACTGCACATGTTAATGGCCACAATGAATAAGCAGCACCAGCAGGATTTGGTCTTCCTGGTAGACTTTAAAATTGAGCTATGACTGAAGCTATGAAGAAGCAGTTCTCAGCAAGGCGAGTTTTGATGGAGATTTGTCCATATGTAGTTCATGGCTTCCCTTCTGGGGCTCCTGTTAAGGATGGCTTTAGGCACAGACACGAAGACATGAAAAAAACCAACTTCAAAATGAAAACACTGCCCAGGACTGCTCTGACTGTGAGAACAGAGGCAAAACACTCAGTACATGCCAGCAGTTCAGTATGCTCAGACCATGAAATAGGATCCCAGTTCCTACAGTTTGCATGCAAAGCCTACCTGGGGTTACAACCTGGTGACTCAGAAGGAGTTAGTCCTGCCCAAGGCTATTCACAGCCCTCATAGCCACCTGCCCCTACCTCCTGCTCTGGGGGACCACTGCAGTGGAACATGCTTAATTAGTTACTAAGTAATTCATAAGCCATTCGGTCTTTATGCACGGGGTCCTAAAATTTAATTTTGCTGATACTGCTGAAAATCTATGAGCTGCTTCAGGGATGAAAGCCACCACCAAGAGCCATTTTGGCTAAAATCTCCTGAATTTTATCCTGTTTTTAAAAAAATGAGCAAAAACTAATGCAACTAAATATGATAATGTATTTTCTTTTCCCAAGAGAATGCTAGCTTGACTCACAGAATTACTACATTTGGCAGTGAGGCTCTCCCATCTTCCCCTTTTAGGGGCTGTAAAACTGTAATAAGCCACAGAAAGCTTTGATTGGATTTCAGTTCTCTCTGTATGTATTTGAGGTCTTTTCCTGATAGCAGTAATGGTAAAGTCAACAAAACTCAAATATGCATTTTCATGTCTTGCTGAACAATAGAAATGAAAAACAATGAAATCCAGCAGCAGTGTTATTATGTACCTGTAGTGTTCAATGTGTTTATTTTATTTGCATAAAATAGACGGTGTTTTATAAACTGCCCTTTCAGTATAGTAATATGCTAATATATTCCAGGCATGCTTTTTTTCAGTTTGTATATTTGAGCAATTTATCCAATGCTTCCATATTTTAAAAAAGGGGTTTAATATCTGCTCTCCACGTATCTCCTCCAAAATTCCTTTTGACAAGAATACTTTTCAATACCTTCTCTGCTCATCATAGAATTTTCCATTAGCACACTGATACAGAAATGAGAAATGTAAATAATGCTTGATGAAGTTTGTCTTTAGACCTGGAACACTGTAGAAAATGGTTTCCTTTATAGGTGTTTGGGTAGAAGAGAAAACACACTTTTGCATTCTTTCCAAATTAAGAGACTTAGAGCAATACACTTATTCTTCTTCTGTACCAACAGTCCAGCCTCAAAAACTGTGAAGGTTGGACTAGAGGGTGCTCTTGGTAGTAGTTTCAGCTCAGAGCCTTGTGTTGCCCACAGGCTGGGCTTATCAAGACTAAATATAAACAAGGAAGGGGTAGGTTCAGACACGGTGCGTGTACCCTCATCGGGGTATATTTTCCGAAAACCACCATCAGGCTGTCGCTTACCCAAAAAACCCCGGTGTTAGACACATGCTGACATGGTGCAGCAAATCAAAACACACCTTATAATGATTGAAAAAGTCAAAAGAAAACTCCCTGTAGCAACTGAGAGCAAGAGGGATTTTGGCTGAACCATGCAGTGGAAACCAGGAGCAGCACGTCAGGGTGCAACTTGCATTGATCCTGTTACTGTAAGAGTATATTCTGCATGTAGGTATCAATGGTACAGCCTTTAGGCCATTTGATCACTAATGGGACACAAGTAGGTTGCAAGCTACATATGTAGGAAGTCCAGCCTGTAATCTGCTGCGTGTTTGGAGGTTCAGCTGACAGCCCTGACAGACACATAAACATCCTGCACTAAATGACTCATCCCAACACAGAACTTCAGCCCAAAACATGGAGCCCATTCTTCTTGCACACTGAGAAACAAAAGCAGGACTTGGTTTCTGCCAGGTGGAAGCAGTGACATTAGTGATCTAGCAGAGTGCTGTGCCATGCAATGGGGAGAAGAACAGGTGAATAGCTACCATGTCTAGAAGAGAAGAAAGGCTAGGGAAAAGTGTCAGCAGGAGAATGAAACTCCCTTTATATAACCAGGAGTGGAGTATTGTTCCTGCTATCTTTTTGCATTCCTGCAGAATAAAAAGATAGTAGTATGAAAGAATAATTATCACAGACACACTGCTGTCTTCAGCTTCAAACAGAAAAACAAGTGCAGTAGACACCAACCGTGACAAAACTTGCCAATATTCAGACACAATAGGGACAGAAGTGGTCTTCAAACATACTGCATCTCCAGAATGCCAATTTTTTTAAAAATCAAAAACTACACCTTTTAATAAATTCCTCCTCTAGTTTTTTGCTAGGAGAATCCTCCTATTTAGTTAGAAGAAAGTACCTCAAGAAGAATGCCTTTCTTCATCTATCTGTGTTGAAAAACAGGAAGAAAACAGTACAATCAAGTCCTAGAGTCTTTACCCTTCTTTGTCTACTTCAGTCTTCTACCTTTGCTTTTATTTCTTGATGGTAAAGAATGGCTTCACATTTCTACCAGTTAGTAAATTTATTTTGTCTCTAACATCACTTCCTGCATTTGCACAAAGCAAATCTTGTAGGGCTAAATGTATTTAGCAGTCTTTAGAAGCCTTTCACTTTAGGCATCTTTGTTTCAGCATCTACCCATAAAGATCTGTACAGTCTGATTTTTAAGGCTGCTGTGCTCCTGGTGCTCCAACTGATTCCAGTAAGGATTGGAAACACTCAGCACTTTTGAAAGTCACATATGAAGCAGTGAATAGCAGGACAGGCACAGCCCAGCTTGGAGGTTTCCCACAGGAGAATATAGCTCCTCTGAGCCATGGGGGAGCACAGGGGACAGAAAAGCAAGAGGATTGCATGAAATTTCTCCTGGGACTTACATGAGGTTGTGCTGGAATGCCGCTGAGAATGATGGGAGGAAGACAGGCCAGGGAATTGGTAAATGCACTGAAAACTTCCAATTGCAAGAATCATGAGTTTTGGCACCTCTCACAAAGATTTCCACTGAAAAAATACCAGTTTTCTACACTAAAGTCCTTTTCTTTTTATGTTTTTGGGAAAAGTTCTAAAATATGAGAATTATCTAGTGATTTGAAAATTGGATGACAATAGAAAACTAAAATGGAGGTAACACTAATATTTCTTAATCCCTTTATTTTTTAATGAACTCATAAACTAGGAAAGTTGATGCAATGCCCTGAATTGTGTGAAGCTGGTTTTGTCAACCTTTGTAATCCTTGCAGTGATGCCATGATTGGTTGGGTCATACGTAAGGAATAAGGCCAGGATTTCATGCTTTTACGTTTTGGTCTCTCAGGTTTGAAACTCTGACGTAAACTGCCAGAGCATAGAATCCCACTTGGTTCTGTGAGTTACAATATCTTGGGAGAGCATGAAACCATTAGTAAACATTAAAATATAGAGCTGGCAGCCATTATAGCTACAGAATTTTGCTAATAAATGCTTATGTATTAGTGGCTTCCCATTATTATTCAATTGATTTATTACTAGCTACAAAAAATCTGCTGGAAGTTGCATGCAACCATCAGGATGCCATTAGTAATCTAATCCACAGCAATCTGACAGTTAATGAGCCTTTTGGAATGCAAATCACTTATCTCAATTTCAGTATCAGTCTTGGTGCAGGGAAGGACAATCTTCTGCTAACCCAGCTCAGCACTAGAAAAAATGGGGATTTTTCCATTAACTATGTAATGATGTTGCAGAGAAATCTAAGTGTTAATATAATATGCGGAAACATGGCTGTACAAGCTGCTGCCACAAAATTTCTAAGGGACAGGTATACCAAAACACAGAGGACAGCTGAGAAGAGAACATTTTAGCCATGATTCCATTAGGAATAATGAGCTGTAATCCTTATGGAGCAAACAGCTTTGATGAATAAGATACATCTGATTCACAACTTTGCAGAATGAATATTGGTATATACACTGCTTATAAAAAAAAAAAACAAACAACAAACAAAAAAACCAACAAAATCAACCCACTTTGAATCAAAAACTATAAAACAAGACATATAAGTTATACACTTGATCTGTTCCTTTATTTCTCCCCACCATCCCAGCTTTTGTTTTGTCGTCCTTACCATAGACTCTTCAAGGCAAGAATTGGCTTTTTTAAGATGCGGTGGGGATCTTCCATAATCTAATTCAGCAGCAGATTATTTCATCACAGGCACTGATATAACATGGGTGGGAACATTTAAGGACATCCATGCAGCTGCACTCTTGTCAGCTGATATGGAACTGCACATCACACACGTCAGTGATAATGTGGCCTAAGCTGTTTCAACATGTTTAATGCTGCTTCCCTGCCAGTAAATCCATGCTTGATATATCAACATTTAGAACCTGTGTAAAGCCACAATACAGAAAGATGGTCTTCAATCATCGCTACGCTTTTCAGTGTTTCTACGAATACTACAAGAGCAGATTTGCAGTCATCCTTTTTTTCCAAAAATGTCCTTTTTTAAAATTCATCAGCTACTCTGTTTATTCTATAAAAATTGTTTATCAGCATATATATGAAATCCTCCAGACTTTGCAAGGCTTGTCAGAAACGAAATTTTCATGGAATAGTAGTTAGCGTTGCTAGTTTAACCCTGATTCAATAATGCATTTATGCGCCTTCTTTCATTCAGGCTCAGAGTTCTCCTGTTTTAAAGGATGAGCAGTCTGCAAAAGGTAATGAAGCACCTAAGTGTTTTGTGAATTGGAGCACTTCATAATACTTTAATTATGTAGCAATTTAACTCTTAAAACTCTTCTAACAATCACAATACTGATGTTTAAATAGCATATGGGTCCTGTTTTAATTAGCTATTGCTAGGTAGAATTTTAAAAGCCTTTCTGAAATGACAAAGACCCAATAATTACTTCAATAGCTTATATCAGGCTTTTTTCTGCTTGCTACAGCTATAATTGAGCCTTCGTTTAGTAATGCTACACAAAAATGGCAGAAATATTTTTCTAAATGTTTGAGCACTGTTCATTCTAACAGGAAAGCTTTGCTGTTGCTTATTTTTGGACAGACATCATTTGGGGTGAAAACTATTGCAGTGAAGCAGGGTGCCTGAACACTGGCTTCAGCATTCCAACAAGAACAGTCTGTGAAGCAGAGAAACTCAAAAAGAGCTAGGTACCCCCAACAGGTAGCAGGCCTACCTTTTCTGGCATTTTTTGGAAGGACTTCCATGAACATACTCACTTACACAAGAAAAAAAGTCCACGGATAAACTGAGACAGATTTCGTCAACAGTAGAAAGTTATAGTTCTTGACATCTGCTCTTATGCCGTAGGGAGGCAACAGGAATTTTAATCTAATTTTTAACCTTTAAAAATATCTCACCTGCATTCTAGAAACACTATAACACCCTCTATGAAATTGCCATCAGACAGAAAATCTTTCAGCATCTGTCTTAACCATGACAATTACCTTAATGAAAAGGGGCACTGATTTCATTTGCTTATATCCTGTAGGGAAAACTTGTATTTTTAAATGTGATTTCTTAATTGTAATGTGGCATGGAATTACTGTAAGGCAAAGGCAAAAACCCCACCTAACTGCAAATTCGTTAGAACATTATCTTGGATTTTTCAACCCTGCAATGTAAACCCACAACACTGTACACTCAAACTCTTAATATATCACAATGTGACATAGCTATGTAAACAGCTAGTCTCAGAAAATGAAAGGTTGGGGTCAGGTTATTTTTTAGAAGGTAACTTATGTAAAAAGCTCCAAATGAGAGTGTACATTGCACAGTTTTCCTCAGCTATAAGACCAATCACAGAACGAAAGAAGAAAGGAGAAAGAGTCAACATATTTAGAAATATCAGCAAGTTTCTGAAGTGGGTGTTTTTATCATGTTACTCAGTTGATGAGATGTTCCTGGGTTAAAAACTGAAATCTAAACTTGTGCTGGTGATGTTTGGATGAAGCCCTGGATCCTTTAGGGAGAATTGCATAGGGCCTGTCCACCACACATTTCGAAATTAAGTTGAAATGGTGATTAAATTCCAGTTTCTCTGGCTAAAATATCACATAGATGAATCATCCAGAGGCTTGAGATTCAGACAGAAGGGACCATTTTGATGTTACCTGCTGAGGAATACCTCCTAGAGTCACAACAACAAAAATAAGAAACTAATACAGTGCCCACGTTAGATACCATGTAGTCTCTTCTGAAAGATTTTTTGCTTCTGTTGTTACCTGTGGAGACAGCAATACCGGAAATACAGCATGAAAAAAGTGCCAAAGATTTATGGTGCCAAAAAGTCTAGAAGGTATTGTTGGCTTGTGATGGTGGCACACTACTCACTGTACACTATAGAAACTTGAAAATCTCAATCTTTCTGGAAAGGTACTGCTCATCTCATGAGAAGGTCTGAAGCCTTTGTGAAATATTCTGAAGGGCAAAATATTCCCAGATGACACATTTCATTAAGAGAAATGGGAGTTATTTCAAGGTGGTATGAAGTGCCTGGAAAAGCTTGTCAGGTGGCATATGGAAAATTTAAGCAATGTGTGCAGGAGTGCACATATGGTTGGGAGGCTCTCAGAAGAACTAGGAGAAGTGGCCAACAAGCAGCAAGATGATGTCTCTGACACTGCACTCATCAGCTACAAGAATAGACCAGTTGAACCTGGCTTTAGGTGCATCCTGTGACAAACAGCAAACCAAACCACCAGAGTCACACAGCATTCTCCTGCTCTCAGCAGATGTGCATTACAGCAAGGGTGGCTCAGCAATCCAGCGTATACTCTCCTGCACGTAAAGTCCTTCTGGATGAAGGCAGGGAGGTGCTTTTCAAACCTGGATTGGTTTTGACAGTGTCTCATGAAACTCCCGAAGAGCTGGGGGGCTGAACGCTCTCCTCCTGAGCACTAAACAGCTACCCACACCTTCTGTCAAGTACATCTGCTATTGCCAAACATATTGTCAACACCTCTATTTACAACTTAACACATTTTTAATTCATGCCACTTCCAAACTGTGTGCACATACTACTATCCCCACCTGCTCCCCCAAAACTCAACCACACACAACTGATGGAAGAGTTTCATGTGAAAGAGAACCAGATTCTTGGGCAGCCAGTGATGGAGACCACAAAGACCTGGGCTGCTTTATCTGAGGAGGCTGAGTAGCTGAAATCCTGTTCTCCTCAAGAAATCCATCCTCTACCTTAAGGGGCCTACAAGTCTATATTGTATGCTGAGAAGCCATACAAAAAAAAGGGATAGTAAATACCTGCTCCGTTTCCAGTACCTTTCTCAGTTATTGACCATTACTGGTCACTGTAGGAGACAAGCAGTTGAACTAGGCCCATCTTTGGTCAATCACTGCCCACTTTTTGTAGGATCTGTTTTTGGCATAAAGCTGTGGTATCCAATCATAGCTAACTCTCTTTGAAGAAAGGAAGGCAAGAATCTGAGCACGTCCTATAAAATCCTGACTGGTCCAGGGAGCTGTGGGCATCCCAGAAACAAACTGATGTGCACTGACATTAGGAAGGAAGGCTGTTCACCTCACAGTTCTTAGCCATAGGCCTGTGCTGAGCACACTCCACAGGCTCTACTTCTTTCAAAGAAGTAACAGCAAAGAGAAGTCAGGGGAGGCAGAATAGCTGCTGTAAATCCATATGCACATGGAAGCATATTTATACGTGTCTCTAGATTTTCACATATGTAGAATGTGCTCTGAAATCTGCTTTCCTCAGTGTGAACATGCTCTGAAATCTGTTTTCCTGAACAACTTCGAACAGAAGTGATATTAGCCTTCTAATATAGCACTTGCTAATTATACACACTGTTTACTAACATCGCATGCAAACACTGAAATTTTCTTCCCATTTTTTCTTTATGGTTGGAGCAACCGATTGCCTTGATTCTCATGTACTTCAGGAAGTGTCCATGTAATATGAAGGATTTATTGGAGGGGAAGAATGGCATTGTAAGATGCTGAAACAAAACCACATCACTTCTCAGTAAAATGTTCAAGAGAAGGTGATGACTGTCCTAAAGAAGTGGTAGTAAAGCATAAACCATCTTCCATAGTGTTTAGTGGATGTCTAGTCTACTTGCACTAAACCCAAGACCATTCAGTTCGTTTTACTTTTTAAATGTCTGTCTCTGGGTTGACATTGCAACAGCAGTGACCCTTCTGTTCAGTCCTGTGTTTAGATTCTTTTCTGTTTTAAAAGCATTGTCTTGCCTCACAGGGATAAGAGGAAAATAAGCCCATCATGCACACATTAAGCATACAATAATAAAGTCCAAGTCAACAAATTATAAAATATTGCTCATTGCTTTCATTATTCTTTAAGGAAGATGATAAAAAAATATTTGCAGAAGTCATTTAGCCACAATTTACTCTGATGTGTATCCTCACTAGGGGAAGAACTGGACTTAAATACAGATACAAACACCACAAACATCATGGGCAGCAAGGGATAGCACCAGGATTAAATATGGTGTTTAATTTTGGATGGAGTAATTAAAACAAAAACTAGAATTGCTCTAGGGTTATAAAACACTCCTGGATAAGTTATACTCTAGGAAATCTGAGGTGCAGCTTCTGTGAGCTTCTGATTCCTTTGCAACAAAGCCATCATGCTTAGCATGGAGAATTTTGTCTCCAGAAAGTTAAGATATACATAAGGCCATTGTGAAATGATAAGCAAGAATCATTAGAACTGTAGAGATTCTTTGAGGGAATCTTTCCATACTTTCCCTTTTTCCTGACGTTAAATACTATTCCTCTCAGAATTTTTTCCTTTGGACTGTTCCTGGTAAACAAGGAGAAATAGAAATAAAACCCCTGAATCTCTGAAGCTTTAAAAAAATGAAATATGGAAACCAAGACTCTTTTAAGAAAAATGAGGACAGCCTCAGTATAACTCAGCATAACCACATGGTTATTGGGCTAGGGAGCTGTCAAAAGTGACTGATATTTTCTAGTCCATAGTTATCAAATGATAGCTGAAAGGTGGTGATTTTTACACATCTTAAAAATATATCTCTATATATTATATATATAAACATATATATACATAGATACATATATATGTGTGTATATATATATATACACTTTTAGAAATAGATGCTTTATTCATATTTACAAAGGACTTGAGCATTTCAATCAGAGAAGAAAGTTTCTAGTACCCCTGAACGAAACCATGCTTATAATTTTTTTTCTCTTCTTTAATATTTCTATTTAAATATGTGTTCTTTCTTACAGGGACAAACCTCATTGCAGTGCCCTTATCCAGTGCAGGTTATGAGCCAACAAATGTGCGTTTCATCCAGAAATGGACATGAGATGCCAACAGGGCTCCAGATACTGCTCTTCAAGTGCACTACCATCCCACGTTGGAAGCTTTCCAGGAATTTTCAAATTCATTCAGAAAAATAATCATCAGCTTAAACAACTATAAAGAAGCAACCAAAACAGAGAAGGGGGCAAAGCCAAGCTTTCTCAGGGTGCTCAGAACCTTTCACCTATTGTTTTCCATGCCATTATTTATCACTAAGTGCTATTGACATCTTACTCATCCCACTCTGAGGGAGGAAAAATACACAGAAATCACAGGTTCACCATGACCACCACATGGTGTGGGCACATCCATGTCTGAAGTGAGACTTCAGCTACACAATATTCTCCTCTCCTCCCACCCCATAATATCCAAATGCTAAGGACAGCAAGTTAAAACAAAATACATGTAAACCTTTTTAGCATCAAGGAATCAATAGCAGGGTGTCAAGAAGAGGAAGAGAGGTATTTTTCCTCACCCTTCCAATCTAGCAAAGGTACTACCTGACTCCCACAGTGTTTTCACCAGCTGTCAAATATATCTTACAAATCTGACAGTTATAAAAGATACTAAATATCAGCGTGTTACCAAACTTCTAAGTACTGATTACTGATTTTTCCACAACAGTAACAGTGGTTTAATGAGAAAGAAATATTCTTCGTATTTAGGTTCTATGTAAGCCAGCATTACATTTGTACTACAGATTTCAAGAGGAAATATTTCAAAAAAAGATTTCCCAGTTCTGCAAACGTGAATTACTGAAACTAAAATGGGAAATATAATTAAAAGTTTTGTAAATAAAACCGCTTCTCTCTGAGAGCTGAAGGGAGGAATAATATTCCTTCTCCTTCCATTTCCCTTCCATTGCAGGATGAAATTGATTTAACCTCATTTGCTGCTCTCTAGGAAGAAATCATCCAGCCATAAGTCTCCCAGGGAGCTTCCCCTGGCTGTACAAAAGCTCAAAATGACACTGTATTTACAAATGAACAGAGTCTCTTACTCAAAAGGCTTCAGTGGAGTCACCAGGAAGAGCTGTGGCCTACAGGTTTCTTCCTGTCAGGGTGAATACTATATTGGCAGGATAATGTGCATGTTTCCCTCAGTTTCCATCTTCAGTGAGAAGAGGCAGATAAAGTAGTTCCTGGCTTAGGTCCAAACACATTTATAGCCAGGAGTGACCTTTCACTTCTACCTGTGTGACTTGGTTCCAGGAGCAGTGTCTATGAGGTTATGTAAGATCAAATATACCTGGTCTCACATTTGCTGGAGATATTTCCAATTGCTTGAGCCTTTTCCTAAAACTGCAGAAGACTATTCTCAGTCCCCTGCAGTAATGGTGTGGTGGGACTAGGTCACTCAAGAAATCAGGGCACCAAATGGTGCTGGGCTTTCCAATCCTCTCCTGGCTTTGAAAATCTGCTCCAGTGTCTCTATCACGGTGTTACCCACAGACAGAGCTGACAAGAATGTGTCCCCTTGTCTCACAGACCCAACCCATACACACACCTCTTGCACATCTACTGCCTCCTGACACACTCAGACCTTTTTCTCTTTAGCTCCACATAAATGCATGATGGCAAGCAATCTCAGTTACTGTGAGCCATCTTTTCTTCCATTCAGCATCTCCACCCTTGTTTTCTCATTGCTTCCCCATGCACACCGCTTTTTCTTGCCACAGGAGGAGCACATACAATGCTGTCAACAGAGTGCAACCACAGAATGCTGATGGTGGCTGTTTCCAGCGTGCTCTATATTCCTATATAGTTGTGTATTTTGTTAGGGGAACATGAATGTTGGTGTACATAGATTTAGAGACATACAGAGCTTCTCAAACTCTTCTGGGAAAAAATTAAATACACCTTTCTGGAAATTTTCATTCTTGTGTCAGACCTTCCTCCTTTAATCCTTTGTTGACAGGTCTTTGCCCTGAACTTGTGCTGATCTAGCCCTATCAGGTCTGATCCCCAAGTAAAACGGATGTATCCCAAGTCCCACCAAATAAAGTTCTACCAACAAAATTCTTCCTTGCCAGTAAGTTATTTTGGATAGCATCTGGGTTTGCATAGGCTTTGCCAGCCAAGGGCCAACATTAGTTGTACCCCCTGGAAGATGTTTGATGGGAGAAATACTCAGGAAAAACACTGATTACATGGATCTGGCCTGTGTTTGTTCTCTACTGACATTACTTTGCCTTGAAATGGTTTCGCTGGGAGTGAAGAGCAAACATATGTTACAGCAATATCACTTGTGGCGCTACACAGGTGGCTAAACCCATCATCATATGGCATCCACTGCAGGCAAACTAGCTGTGAAACGGCACAATGCCAGCCAGCACCACACATGAATAGACAGAATGAAAAAACCCACAACAAACCTCTACTTAATCCAAGGCCATGAAATACGCAATTCATGAACAGTATATTTATAGTATGTGAATTCAAGGAAGCAATTGAAGGAGGAGGGACAGGGAGCTGGGAATACAAGATTCAGAAGGTGCTTTTCTGCACTCCCTATTGCAAACTCCCACTACAGAAAATAAATGACCCGCCTAAATTGTATTTCTTTCTACTATTTTGGTTTGGGGGGTTTTTTGCATTGCGCATACAGATGCTTCATGACCATAAAGTGCATATACAGGTGGCCATTTAGAATTCACACACTTGGCAATAAATAATGAATTCTCCACAGACTTGTGCATGTATATACACTAATCATGTGTGCACACTTATGGAGATTTCACACCTTAGTTACCCGTGCCTTTGAAATCTAGGAAGTCGTGTGTAGTTGATGTTGGGCTGAAAGTAAGTGTGACTGTCAAAGGGAACTGGTTCACATAAAACACAGTAGAAAAGGTAAGAAAAGATGCTACAGTCAAACAAATTCTCTCAACAGTACTTCTTAGGTCTCTCTCAGGAGAATAAAGAGAAAATTAAAAATTTAAAAGAAACATAATAGAAAACAAAATGAGGCTTTGCAGCCTCTTCTGTTCAAGTGATTCCTCAGTTGGCTGAGATACAAACATAAACACAGTTCTCTCTTCACACATTCTTCTCCATCAAGTTCCTCTGTACCTGCACAATGCCATTTCAAGAGGGCAGAGTCCCACTTCTCACCACGAAAAGGTTGGTATAGCAGAAACGCACACCTAAGAGACGCTTCCATTTGAACTGAGAGACTTGCTGAAAACCTTCAGAATAGTGTCAGTCATGAAGAGAAATGCAAAATGGTTACACTTTCTTTTGTAAATCAACTAGTTAACCATGACATTTCTAAATTTCTTACTTACACTAAAGTTTCTATGAGCAGGGCATGTAATGTCAAGGATACTTAGAACACCTACACGAACTGATCCCATAATTTGCATTCTTCAGTTTGCGTGAGCCAGACCTCTACGTTTCTGTATGAGCAAAGTCTATCACCTTCCTTTCACAAAAATTAAACTGCAGTTTAATTTACTAATACAGACCACAAATATACCAGAAAATCCACTTAGGCACACACCACAGTATATAATCTGATTAATACAATGGTATAGGACTGCACCTTGCAAGAACTTTATTCAAGCAAGCTCAGTCTCAAGCACACCCTTAAGTCTGTCTTGATTCTGTACAGCAAACACTCAAGCCCAACTGAAACCCAGGAGGTTTAAACATATACTTAAATTCTTTAAAAAATAAGTTGAGGGGAAAAGCATTATTTAATTCTAAAATGAATTATTCTCCAGTTCAGCCTGTATTCTCAGGAATTGGATTGCAATGGTTGCCAACTCCATGGTGAAAAAATCACAATGCTTTTAACCCCCAAAAGCCCCTTCTAGGTGTATTCAATAAAGAGCTGTTGTTATCTTGGTACACAGGAAGAGAAGGTGTTCATGCTCCAGCATGAAAAACACCTTAGGTAGGTCTGCTTCATATCTCTGCTATGGGGCTGTGCTCTTAAAGCACTGCTGCCTTAACTGAAGAGCATGGGCTCCACAGGAGTAATCTGACCAAGCCCAGCATTTCACTTGGATTTAGCAAAAAAAAAAAAAAAGGGGGATAGGGGTATCTGATAGCCATGAAAAAATTCTGATAAACGGAAAAAAAAATACACATGAACAAAGAGAAAAAAAATCAGCCCCATTCAAACTACATAATGAAAATTTGGATTAGTGCTTTATAAAGGAAGACACAATTGAGCATCTTCTCTCTCAAAGCACCGCTGAGTAAAAACGAAATCAAACTATAAAAGGCTCAGCAAAGTCACATTTTGAATTTAAATTGGTCTTATTTGGTTGGCTTTAGTATGATTGTCTCTGAGGTAGCCTAGAAAGATATTACCTGGAAGATTTCATGTGCATTCCCTTATCGTTTTACTTTTCTAGTTTTCTTAAAGCAAACTCACTTGCTAAATTTATGCTGTGTAACCTATCTGCTAGGTTTTCACAGCACGCATTTTCCATTAGCCTTCAAACACTTGAATCAAAGATGATGTAAAAATGAGCAAGTAACTGCAGCTTTCAGTTCCTTAGATTTGGTTAAGACTGCAACCTGAAATCAAGAACGAAACCACTCTAAAATCCCATATAAATACAAATCAGCTTCTTCCAAAGCCCCACTTAAACCAGGCTTCTGATTTGCCTTTTATTGACTTTCCTCAGCAATGCAGTTGGACACATGCTCAATAATATGGTTATGTCCTTGTAATAATATACATAAGTCCAAACAAATTAATAGTTAAGCGCAAATGAAATCAGTGTGGCTTAAAAAACAGCAGTTAAAAGTTAGTGCATATTATAGCATTTTACTAAATATAGCTGATTAGCTGAAATAGATTTCTCTTTTAAATGAATGCAATTAGGCATATATGTTATTTAGAGGCAGCTTACAGAAGCAGTAGCTACAAAAAACTCGATTTTTATTAATATCAATAGCAATGAGTTAAACAGTTTAAAATATGCATTATATAAACATGAAGTATCTTCATTCAGATAGAAGTTATATCAGTTTCATAATTTTATTGTTCTTTGTATGCTTTTTTCCTTTAAACAACCGATAATCTAAGAACCTCACAAAACTGTCCTTGCAGAGATTCTATAAATAAAACACCGCAGATAGCAAGAGCAGGGATGTATCAAAAAATGGATACTCTGAAAGAGATCTGTGTTCCCAAACAAAAGCCTCTGAAATTTTTCTAGAGAGTGAGTTTCAGCCAGATGTGCAGAACAGGTGCTCACAGTTTTCTCTGAGCTCCTCTCCTCTTAAAAGCCAAATCAAACCAATCAAAAAAGTCTTATTTGGAATCACAGATTTGATTGAAGCATGGCTGAGCACCTACCAGAACCCTGTTACAAACTACATTACTTTTTAATAAATTGAAGATGAAATATTTATTTCATCTTTTCCTAGGGCTGTCAGTGGTACTGAATACCTGCTGGATGACCCGAGACTCAAAGAGATGGTGACACCATATTCTTGGACCTGAAGGCAAAAACTGGCAGGGAGAAGAAGCTGCAGAAATTGTAGCTTTGCCACATTAAAACTGGACATTTCCAAGCAAATGGACCATATGCATTATTCTGTGTGGCACCTGCTGTTCCATTAAAGTCTAATAAAGCAAGTTCAAAGTAGCTTCTATCTCATGCCACAGAAGCTCTCTGACCTGGTACTTTTTAGTACTCAATAATTTAAACACTGTATTAGCACATTTAGTGAATGTTCCCTGAATGGTAGCATGCCACAGATCCCTGGTGATTTCAAGAGCAGGCAAGCCAAAATGGTTGTGACTTTGTTTTAAGGCAACATATCCACAGCATGGGGAAGGATTCACAGCCCCTACATGAGCAAACACAGCATACCTCAAGAGCCAAAACTCTTATCGTCAGCTTTTAAGGATTACATTGATCAAAAGAACTCCATGCCAGGCCCTGGTCAGGAGTCCTTCTGAAATGCACTGGCTGCAGCACCGAGTGTTCAAGCCTGCAATGAGCATGCAAGGTTTGATACCAGCAAAGAGTTTCCCAAGTGCCCAAAGGGTCAGAGAAGCCGTGGAGAAGAGTAGCCTGTGCAAGGGATTGACTTCAATGAACTTTCACATCATAGGATCCTACTAGTTTCTTTTCCCCTCCGTTTCAGGCCATAGAGCTCCACAAGCCAAGACAGGTTGTGAGGGTCAGTTCTCTGTCTGAGAGGATGAGACCTCAGATCTGACTGCAGTGGAGTGAGCTGTACCTGCAGCCACAACCAGCACCATGGAGAAGAGATTCAAGAGCAGGTCTGAGTTAGCTGCTGGTGCATGCTGAAGTCCCTGTCATTCCCGGCAAATTAAAGCTATTGCTGCTAAGCCAGAAAAGCTGTCAGGGAGAGCAGGATTGAAAAATGAGTCTCATTTACCCTGGAAAATGAGGGCAGTACACAGCCCCAACATTCCACCCCCCAAACTAGTGGATACCCAATCTGAGATGTGTATGGGTACAATAGCTCAGATCTGAAACCTAAAGTGTTGCTCTGATGCAGTAGGGCTCATTGGCTTGGGTGGCTACATCACTTCTTAATCCAATCTGTTTTAAACCTGTATGTCTCCAAATTATAGGCTAGTTAAACAGAACTGGCAGCTACATACCAGAAGACACGAAAAAGGAGCAAATTATCCCAGCTCTTACAGTTAGCTAGCAGCAAAATGAGAGGAGAAGCCAAACCCCACTGAAGGGCCTCTCCTCGAACTGTGCTTCATCCAAGGTAACATTTAAATTACCTTGATCTGGCATGGCTCTTAGAAAAAGAATTGCTCTCAGGAATGCAACAAACTGGTGAGTAGATGCTATCACACTTGTGGTAAGTGGAGCTAAAGAGAATCAGGAGACCTTTGGAGAACTCAGAAATGGCAAAAAAGTTTCTCTTAAAGAATGGCTGACTACAGCAATATTTATTTTGGAACAGTGAAAACAGTGAGCAAGCAATCAAAAAAAACCTGGAAGATCCTGGGGATGGTTAAGGTGGGGATATCTCTGAATTTCACAGTACAATCCAAATAAACTGAGGAAAGGTCCAACAATGGCGTTGGCACTGGAGATTGCCATAATAATTACACTGAACATCATTAAAACCCAAAGCAAACTAAAAATTTCTATCCTGAAATTACCTAAAAACTAAGCATACTGCCAGCCACAGTATGTTGGAACTGAAAGCCTCGAAGTGGAGACCTATCAACCAAGCTCAGAGCTCCAAAGAAGCTTGGGATGTCCTGGGTCCAAGGCCCATGGAAAATCCCATCTGAAGAAAATGTCAATCTGAATCATAACTTTTTAATTTGAATCATATTGCACTCACTTTGAGAGAGGCAAAAAACTTCTCTGAAACAAGACTTTCATTCTAAGCCTAATTTCAGGCAGATGCAAAAGCATGCCAAAAACTGTGCTCTTGTGCCAAAATTTATAAGATGCCCGGAGCATTGCACTGCACAGTAAAAACTCCATACAAAGCTACATGATCCCCTTAAGGGAGAGAGTGTTTATTATCTGCAGTGTCTTTTTTAATTACTAGCAAGACTTCCAGTTGACTTAACACTAGGATGGGAGACAAAAACGAGCAAAGAGAAAAATTGCACAGGGTAAACACATTCCACCATTGTTGCAGAACTTTGCCCTACTGCAACACTTTTCACACAAAGATTTCCCTTTACAAGCATTAATCAGCAGGATTCGCTCTTGCTTTTAAGCATACAGAACTGGAAGGAAATTAGCAGACTGTGATGTAATTTTAATTGCATTAATATGCAGTAAAAGTATGTCCTTGGCAAAAAATGTTATTACTATACTACTTACTGGTTTAAATATTAAATACAACTCTCTTCTTCAAAGCTCCTCTTCTAATAACACTTTTTATTTTCTAACATATATTTGTCTTCCTAAAAGCATTTTGGAAACTAATGACAACTTTCAGGTTGGCTGGATTCCATTCTTTTTAATACAGCCAAGTGATATTTAATTTGAAATCTGACATCACTTTAAAATATTAATAAGATCAGGGTAGCTTTACAGTGTATATTCATCTCAATGATTAAAAGGAACTTGATAAAGTTGGTGCAGGCACAACTTAAAACGTGAAAAATTTGTATCAATATGCAAATTGATCTCAATCCATAGAGACAAAAGAATAACACAGATCAAGCTGAGCAGCCAAAGTGAAGATTTTGCTGCCAATTATTATCAATGCCAAAAACTCCTTTAAATCTACTCAAAGGGAGGCAGTTCCTGGAACTTCCTATGAGAGAGAAAAGATGTTATGTCCTCCCATAGGGAACCATATCACCCAGCTCCTGGAGCAGTTCCACACACAGCTACTGCCAACATCACACCTTCAACGTCAGCTGCCTTGCTGACAAAAATTAGAGCTGTCCAAGGCATCGTTATGTATGCAATATGTAATCACTTAAACTGCTGGCAACTCCCTTCCTAGCGAAACAGTGACATTTCCAATTCACCCTCCTATTTAAATAACTCCGTTTTCCTTCAACTTCACTTCAGTGGCTTGGACCACAGTGGACCAGCAATTGAGAAAAAATTGTTAAAGTTGTGGCACAATAGCTGTTAAGTCTGAGGAGATATTAAGCTCCTTTTCAGAACCACACAAGTTTGAAGAGTAGGAGCCAGGACACAAAGGCAGAATGTGTGTGCAGGAGCAGCAACGTGAGGGTGGACAGAGCTCCTCTGAATGGCTGTAAGATAAAAAACGGGCTTTGCTTTAATAGAGTTGACCCCAAGAGGGAAGAAGAGCTGAAGCACAGCTTTTTTCCTAGAGTGCCAGAACGGAGAGAACTGAGTTTTTGAACCTGAAAGAAGGAAAATGCCTCCTATGTTACAATTCCTAGTGTGACTCATGAGAGCAAGCTTGGCAAACATTCTTTTTGCAGAAACGTGGCCAGATCAAAAATGTACAACTGACAGATTTACTTTTTCCAGAACATCAGGTGCCAAAGATGTACAACCTTAAAACTGCAATAGCGACAGACAGTGCAATGCATTCAGTGCAAGACAAGAAGGATGGCAAAGGCAAGTGATGAGAAATCCTAAGACTGGCAGTGTCAAAACCTAGTTCTATATTTATTATTTTAATCACATAATGTACCAATTCAAGCCATCTTTGGAGATGATGGTGCTGCTTAGTGGTTAAAAAACAGTATAAACGTTGTGGTTTGGATACATAACCAGACTAGTAGGGGGTTGTACAGTTTTCCCTCAGTTTCTGGAGGATGGATAGAGCTTCTTTCCCTGAACAAAACAGAATATTGTATTTCTCAGGAGTTCATGAGTTATCAGTAAAACTTCACTAGTCCCTCATTATATTTAATTTCAATATAATGAATACCAGTATTGAATTTTCACCCCCCCCAACTTACACTCCTTGCAACGAGGATGAAACACACTCTGAACCTTCATAATGGAGCGCTCTGTTTAACTATTGTTTTTGTCTCATTATTCTGACTCTGCCTCATCATTGTCACTCAAAGATGAGACAGCAAATTAGTCTGTGAGAAAAAGACTGAAGGAAGTAGAACATGGTGCTCATTATTGCCACTGAAAACTGCTAAAGCTGCAACAGTTCTGAAGGGAAATTAATTTAAAAGTTACATTTACAAGAAAGCAATCAAATCCTGACACCAGGCTAGCTAAAAGTCCAAGTACTGTCACATGCAGTGATGGCACAAAAGATCAGAAATTCCAATATAAAAGCAGAGAGAATATTATGCAGCCAACAGAATAAGATTAGCAAACTCCGTTCAATCTCATTTCTTCATGTTGGGGGAGGGGGGGTTTGTTTGTTTGTTTATTCAGGATTTTTAATGGGAAGCCATGGGGAAAAATGAAATGGTTGGTAACCAGCTGTTGACAATTGCTGTTTTAAGCACCCAAATATTGTAGTTTATTTAAAGGTACTAATTGTCTCATTTATTACATGTTTATTAAATTCTTTCCTCTTGAAATAATTCTTGGAGACATTTTCATGTAAATGTAAGCACCCTTCAAAAATTTTCATGTATCACTATTTCATTCTTGACATTTTAACCCACATTATTGTCAATGTTTTTTGCCTGCCAGAAAAAGGAAAAGCAAACAAGTTGCGGTATATTAAAACACTTCAGTGGTATCAAATCCTTCTCTGCACAAGTAAAATTGACTCAGAATTACCTTAACTGCCCAAAAAAAGTAAAACCACTAACACCACATCACTTTTCCCTTTCTGCTGAAGCTCCCATATAGTCAATCGACTTAACATTTGAGAATGCAGCCACCTGACTTACTCTTTTATAAGCGGAAAAGTAAAGGTACTCGGTCTTTAAAAAACCCCTACCATAGGCGTGATATTGCCACTAGATGGACAAAAAAAGACAGCACAGATCTCATTAATTTAAACTAGACATACAACAATGGACAGAGAATGAAAGACTGAGGCTTTATAGAAAGAAAAAGACTGTTACTCATGCAACCTCCACTTTGATGAGATTTTGCATTAAAAAGGGCGCCTCAGATGATCACTCTTAAAAGAATGTATTAGAGATGGCTAAGAGAACAGTAGTGATTTAACACCTCAGTCTTTCTATTCTATTAACAGCAGTGATACTTGATTGATTTTATCTGTTCAGTTTTCACAAAAGCCTTTTACAGATGTTTATCAGATGGAAGTAGATTACTTAATTTGTCTAGGATGATTTTCAGTTTAGCCCACCAAAGCCAAAGATACTAGAATCCATCCTAAAATGTGACTTACTATCTAAAACCAGTAAATCTAAGCAACAGATTATTTTCTGTGGAGAACTGGAAAAGGCTAAATCAGCTGAAATAAAGACAGCAGGGTTTCTCATCACTCCCTCCACTTGCATTTGCCATTTACATGACTTCTCATTGAAGATAAAAGCAACTACATACGCTAGGGAGAAAACATGTTCAGCACCGAAAAAAGGAAGTGCATGTTGTCCTATGTATTCATTTAATCTATATGTTCATTTAAACTCTTTGGTAGTTTAAAAGTTAATTCCTGTACTGATTGAATGTAAATATTCATATTACAAGGAAATTATTGAAAGACAATATTTAAAACTGCAAATTTTGATAAACTAGGAAACAATAAAAAGCCCTGGTAAAAACTGCTATAAGATTATGCATTTATTAGACCCCATCTGGTTACAAAAGTATGTATATATAGTATTAAAAAAGATACTTTCTCTCTCAGGAATGCCAAAAACCATTCTTCATGAATATGTATAATTAGATGTTCTCTGTGAGTGAGAAGTAGTAATTAATTCAGTGTTAAACATCACAACCTATTACTTGAACTCCATGGCAACCAATGTTGTCAAAAGAGAAAACGAAATTTCAAAGCCTATTTTTAAGTTATTACAGTAACACTTTTCCCAAAATTTCAAAGAAAGTGTGTGCTGTTTTTGGATACAGGCAATTTAAGTTAACTCCTCTAACTGGTAAAAGATTGACATGACAACTAATGATTTTTGCTTTTGTTTTAAAAAAGGCAGTGAAGAGGAAAGTAGCCAGAATTCACAGTAGTCACTCTGGGAGATGCACAGCACTCCCAACGATATAATCCCAATGGTTTTCACAGTTTGGGACACCTTGATGTCACTGACTGCCCTGAATGAACAGGCCTCACACAGGGGTTTTAGAATCTGACCTTAATGTTCAAACCAGTGATTTTTAACCTTGAACCCACTACAGATGAAGTTAGCCTGGGGAAAACCACAGAGAATTAGCATATCACCAAAATCTGAACAGCCTGGCTTAAATGGGCTATATGTTTGTACCTTTGTGTTTTCTTCTTTACTCAAGCAAAGCCACAAGGGACTACAACAGAGTTCACAATCTTAGGCTTAGGAAGATGGGAACAGCAAAGTAAAAATCAATGACATTCAGGAAGGCAAGTTTCAGCACAGAAGGAGGTGTGACTACAGCTCCCTGGGAATGCTGGTGTAAAGGAAAAGGGTGGTAAAGACTGGCATTTCCTTAGAGAAAATACAGTAATGGCAGAAATACAAATCATCCTCTGGGTGGAGGTAGGATAGCATACACAGCTAGAGGGCAGATTTGATGATGCATTGAGCATATCCTGTACCTTAAACTCAGGTGTTTTAAAAGCACCAAGTCGGTCTGTTGAGGACAGATACAAAATCTAGTATGAGCTGATACTTATCAAAGTCAGGCAAGACAAGGCCATAGAGGCAATTCACAAAGCGTCAGGAATAACAAGGAAGTGTCAGTAAGTATTTTAGTAGAAGAAGAAAGCCAGCAAAAGTGTCTGTCTACTACTCAGGGAAACTGAGACCTTGCTGAGCAATGTCACTCAGAAAGCTGAAATTTTGAATGCCTCTTTTGCATTATCTCTTCATTAAACATCAATTAGCTCTCTTCCTTCACCTCTCACATAGATGGTGAGATGTCAATCTTCAATCAGGAAATGAAAGCATTAAAGAACGCCTTGGTAAAACAGACATTTTCAGTTTGGTCTGGCTTTTCTTGAAGAGCTGCTGGATTAGCTGCTAGCATTTATATTGGAGGTCCTCTGGGATACACTGAGTTACCAGAAGACAGCAAAATGGCAAACAATTAAATGAGAAGCCACAAACCTGTAAATCCAACACCTTAACTTAAATTCCCTGAACTGTTACAGAATAAATAATCAAACTACTGTAAATTCCTAAAAAAAGAACCAAAGGAGATGAAAACCAGACAGCATGAATTTGTCAGGAAGAAGACCCATCAAACCAAGCTAATTTCCTTCTATGACAAGATAATGGCCTTTGGGGAATAGAGAAAAAGCATAGCTGTCATATTGCTTTATTAAGTATTTTTGACTTTGATTTCATGTGAAATTCTCTAAAACAAGGTGGAAATATTAGGATGCTCTAGAAATGTTTAGAAAAAGCTATTAAGAAAACATACTTGGCTCATCATAAGTAGAGAGAGATGCATTCATTCAATGATATTCCACCGGGAAGTGTCCTAAGTGTGGCATTATCAAATATTTGTCTTAATGAACTGAAGGATGACAAAAAAGGTTTGTTAAATAGCACTCAGCTGGGAGGGAGTTTTAGTATATTGGAAATCAGGGCCTAAAAAATTTCTCAGCAAACTGGAGAATAGGCTGAATTGCATGTGCTGCTTGTGAGAGCAGCAATATAATGTTCTATACCTCAGCAGAAGTAATTAGGTATATCACTGCAAGTGAGGAAACACGTGGCTACAGGGAAGACAATCTGTGGATCAGAAATGTACACATGACAACTGTTTAATCACACTGTTGGACAGACTAAAATAATTTTACAGCAGTGTATGAGGTGAGGTACAGCCTATGAGATGCACAAAGGAAATCTTTCCACTCAAACTCAAAATGGTGGTGGAGCACCTGCTCAGTTTGGTGTACTGCATTTCAAAACAGGAATGACCACCTAAAGGAAGCTTGCAGACAGAATAGTCAAGATTGATCAGAGCTTAGGAAAACATTACTTAAAAGGAAAGACTGAACAAACTGAGCTTACTGTCTTGAAAAGACTGACAAAAATTTACAACCAGCAGCTGCTTCAAAAGAGGACGAAACAGTTTGTTCTTCAGGCTCAGAGGATTTAAGTGCCGAAACCGGAAAAAAACCCCTAAGGTTAGATGTAATGGAAAGTATAATGAAGTGAACTTAAAAGAGCAACAGTGTTAGAATAGGATGCCTGGGGAAGCTCTGGCATCTCTGTCACTGGAGGTCTTGAGGACTAGGTGAGAAATACATCTGCTTTTAGAGCACAGAAAATGAACATGGTCTTAGGATCTTTCAAGTTCTATGAAGGACAGACAAAAGGATCCTTTGCAAGGTATCCAGAAAAGAACAAATCTGGATGACCTTTTGTAACAACTGAGTGTTAGACACGCCTCTGTCCTTACCAGAATGTGGAAGGAACAAGCACAACAGTTCTGCAAAGAGAAGTGCTTTCTTTAACACACAACTAAGGCTAAGTCAGGCAGTGCTTTAGTGATGCCTACTGCTACAGTCAAAGCACGTTTTGTGTGTCAGAGATTGCCAGATTAGGCTTCATTTAAGAATCAGACAGAGTCAGAGAGGGAAATTTCATTAGACACAGGCAACAGGTGAGTACTTGAATGAATAAAACACTCAGTTACCAGGGAGCTCACACCATCTGCTGGATTGCTGTTTCTGCTTCCTGAGCAAGGCAGCACTGCCTGAGTGTGCTGAAGCTTCTGCCTGCAGTGATCTGAAGATATTAGCAATCCACTTCCAGCCCAAAAAGGCAGCGCTTTGGTCAAGTTCTCATTGCACTTCTGTTCTTTATAAATTATTTCTCTAGAAAGCTTAAAAGACAATTTTTCTTTTCATGTGATCCATTTTATCAAAGAAAAAAACATTTGACAGTAAGTGGACAAGAGTCTGAGTTCTCCCAGCAGGCTACTGGATGAGATAAGAAATTATGGAGCTAGGCAAAACTTCTGCCAATTTCCCTCTCGAGCAGATCTATGAAAAAAGACTTGCAGTAATTAGTCAAGTAGTTGCATTCTGCTCAAAAGCAAGATTTCACCAATAAATCTCACCAGCTGTAGTTTAAAAGAATGATCAGCATTCTCTCCATTTTCTCAGATTAAGGCATTTGGGGAATCTGGAGTTGAAAGTAATTACATTATGGATGCACTTCATATACCAGTGAAACTACAAAGCATCCTGCTCTGTAACTTGCTGATATTCCAAGGCTGCTCCTCAGCTGATAGAAAATGGCCTGACTCTGCTCTCTGCAGGGGAGCTATGCGAGTTTAAACTGCTGATGATGTGCATTTACATTTTCATTAGACTACTGAGGAATCTCCAAAGTAGGGGAGTAATCAGTCAAGGAGCACACCTGCTGAAAATGCTAAGACACTGCAGTGGCTGATATTGTACTGAAAAGGACTGAATGTAACATTTATCTATGTATGTCATTTGTGCCATGAGTAGCATTTTTTGATGCTTTTTTATCTAATATTCTCACAGAGTTTAGGCAACGCCTCCAAAGTGGCTAAACCCTTGATGATTAATCCCACTGAAAACATTTTCATATAAATGAAATGCACTGCGTTCGTTCAAGAGATACCACTAAAATTTGCAATCCAAATGATGCCACTGTCATCAAAGTGTAGGGGAAAAAATACACCACACCAAAAATATGGGATAAGGAAATGGAAAATGCTGCAGTGCAGTCTAGCTGGCAGTGCTGTGGAGAGACAAGCATGGCAGTATAGGAACATCCCCAGGTGAAGTGAGATGAAACCCGTGGACACCTCATGAAGGTTTTAACACCACTGCTTCTGATATGCCGATTTTTACACATCTAAGACAGGCTCAGCAACAGTGACAAAACTTTCTTTCCCAAAGCATGCAGAAGACAGCCTTAAGTACATAACTGGGGAATAATTGCCACATGCAATAAACAAGGCAGTTTGAGAACGGCACTCAGTCTCTGAGCTGTGAAATTTCTGATCAAAGAGCAGTGCACTCTCACTGAGAGGCTACCACTTCCCTGGTACAAAGCATTGCTCTCACAAGTGGATCCCAGCTTCTAGTTACCTACTGCTAAATGAGGATTTAATTGGTATGACTCAAGCTAGTTAATTTTAAGACAATCTTAGAGCACCCATAAGATGTCCTGTAATAAAATGCCAAGAACTCAAAAACATAATCAAAACCACATTGGGTGTTTCCCAGTCACATCTGTGGCCCTGAGCAATTCTTTCCCCTAAATGCTACTCCAACTCTTACTGCTTATTTTTTCACTCACCCAGGCAGCTCAGATGTTTAGGAATGCTGTGCTATATGGTGTGAGAAGCTGAGCTTTCAAATCAAGAAAAGGCCACTGCATACACCACAAAGGCAGTCAGATCATCCAGCTGGAAGGGTAAGATCCTATTCTTCCAAGTCACAAAATTAATTCTGTTTATACCATTCTTTCTCTTACCATGCTAAAGAAATAACTCCAAATACTTAGAGCAAAAAGGTTTTGCAAAAAATGTAAAATTAGGGATACAGATAAAAATTCAGAAAAAGTAGGTTTAAAAATCTTACTTAAAATATCATTTCTTGAAATACCCTTTTTCTCCACAAAAACACAAGACCTCTGCATTTTAATGCATGTCTCTCATACAGTTCCTGATTTCCCAAATCAGTTTGAGGGCTATTTTAAGGTTAATTTGGTATTCTATTGCTATTTAATGACTGCCTGGAAATTGTGCAGGAGTGTCTAAAGCAATAAAGCCATTTCTGAAGTCAGGAAAAAGTAAAAAAAATTAAAAATCAGATGGGAGCTGGAGAGTAATCATCAGAAGAAAGATAAAAATTATATTAAGTTGGTTTTCTACCTTAAACTAAAGTATGTTAGCTGATGGTGTAAGGTATAGTATAAAAAGACATCCATTATCATATCACACATTCTTCAGATTCTTATTTTTGTGTTCTTAAATACCATGCTACAAAGTGATACTTGCTTAAAAGAATTTACCTCTTCCTGAAGTATTGAGAATACAACCGATAGGGGGAGGGGAATATAACAATTTAAACCTGTTTAGATAGCAATTTTTCAGTTCTTAGTTCCAAAGATGATGCCTCAAGTCAGGAATCCTGTGTTTGCGGGGGTGAGATTTATACTGAGATTGAAGATAGTTCAATTTAGTATCAATGTGTGAGGTAGATTTCTAACCACCCCCTCTGGAGAGGTCAGAGAGCCATCATGTGGTGTATCTGTCCCTTAGGATGAGATGGATGTGTCTCCTTGCTTCCAGGTCTGGAGAAGGCAAGGGAGGAGCAGAGTCAAATATGGTCAGAAAAAACCCAAACTCGAACAGCCAACAGCTACACAGGAACCCCACGGCCACCCAACACTGGCTGCTGTCACAGCCTTGTCCCTTTCTGCAAGTGCCTCTCGCTCAGCTTTGGAAGGATTTATACAAGTTTGAAAGAGGAAGAGAAGCCTCCAAGCCAAGTGACTTCCTACAAGTTTGGTGAAAATGAAAGATTTCATTTAGGGTTCTGGAGATCCAGGGTAGCAGGGACATAACTATTTTGGTTTTTGTAGGTATTTCCATTTTATATGATGCAAAATTAGTATTTGCCCTCACACAACAGGAAAAAATTGAGATGGCAACACACCAGATAAAATGCTCAGCACTTCATGACGTGCAATAATGTTGTTGCATATTAATTTTGTTCATGTAGCACTGTCACACAGCTTAGACACACACAAACCTTGCATTAGGAAAGCATTATTAAAGTTACTACATAAAACAGACTTCTCTGCTTCTCCAGGTTGCCTGTACAACCCTCATTTTGGCCCTTTTGTCTACATGCTTTATAATACAGTTCTTAATTACAGGTCCACATCCTCATTTTTTAACCTAACTTTTGCATCATTCAGCACACAGAATAGATGATGCTCACTTAATGGGCAGCTGTCTTCTTCTTTTCTTCTCCTTGTTCAATGTGTGACCCTTTATCTTATTCACTGTAGATTATTTAAACTGGGCTCTCAAAGCAGCAGTAATAATTTCTTGGGGTTTTGTGAGCTGTGTGATATTTAAGTTCTCTATAATCACTGTCAAGATTATGCACTAAAATCTAATAAATCTTGACTAAACATAAACTAAACTTATGACTAACCATAAGCTTACAGTTTAGAACGTGCTTATTGGTTTTGCTTATTAGTTAATATGGGCAGATTTGCCCAGAGACAGCAATGGGCATCCCTTTCACCAAAGTGGTGGTGGGAGGCATTGTCTCTACCCAAAAGAGTGAATGCATCTTTGAAGACAGGCAGGACAGCATATTACATTATTGGTTCTCCCTAGCAGAAGGTTTGATGAGAGCAGAGCTGTAGGTAAAGTCACAGTGTTCAGCCTGGTGCAGCTGACACCATGGTGTGTGGCTCAGGTCTGATCCTGAATGTTGGTTTGGGGATCTGTCCAAAATTTCACATTAAACAATTCACCAGCAGGCTTATACCTATCTTTTAGCATGTCAACCCAAACAAAAGCTTTTTGGCAAAATCATAAGCAGCTGAGAATAAGTTTTCAGCACGGAAGCATGAAAGGGTGTTTATAGTCCTAGTGGTGATTCTGTTAATAGAGGAGTGTGCTGTTAGCAGCTCATGGTGGGCTGATTACAGTATAAAGCACTGTGGTGAACTGAACTGTGACACCTTCTTGGCACAGAAGCACCGATACCTAACCCAAGTGGTGTTCACCTTGTCAAACTGGAAATTGAATAGCTGCCACTGAGGATAGCAAAGGCAAAGGGAAGTGCAGACTACAGGAAAGCTTGACACTCAGAAAGTTAAGAATGAAAAGGCAAAGCTAAAGTCAATTTTGGGCAAAGATGCCAGCAATCGCTAAATCTTGCTTGACTGGAACACCAGACAAATTGGAGCTGAAATTTGCTTATCCTTAGACTCACTGAGCTGTAGTCTGTAAAGAATAAGTCAGTCCTTGAAATCTAAAATATCAATGGTGGCTTCAAAAATCATGAGGTTTTGATTTTGTTTTTGTTTTAAAATAGGTACATTGTTCAACAGTTCTAAATTTATGTTATTTTGTTATGGATATGTTCTCTCCTGCTTCCTCCACACAAAGTGGAGAAGGGAAAAGAACTTCTAAAGTGGACAGCCATTGTGTCAGGAAATTAATGGTGGGCATTAAGAAAACCAATGTATTTTCTGTAATCTTCTCCTGTGGGACTCAAAACATCCTTTTTCCTCATTAGCTGCCCTTGGTTATTAAGTTGGCCTTTACCTTTCCATACTGTTAGATATGACAGTGACAAGGTTGAAGAAATCTACTGAAAGCAGATTTAGTAGCCCATTTCTCCTGGCCTCTGGCCTGTTTTCATAAAACTCTGAACTACACATGCTTGTTACAAAGCAACTTAGAATAGAAGCACAGGCACTGAAGTTCAGCCATTGCATTTCTGAAACTGAAGTGGATGTATTAATCTAGAAACACAAATGTCTTTGAATGTGAACCGTTAAAACTCTGCCCATAGCAGGAATCTCCGGCAGCAGGAAGCATAATCTGGCAGAATTTTGTTTCATATTAATTTAGATTCCCGTAGTTTTAGCATTGTACAATGAATTGGCTGTTTTCCAGAGAATGCATCCTGGGAAACCATTCAAGAAGGAATGATAAATAGATCAGTGAACTTATATTTCCATGTCAGTAAGAGGAAGACAAGTGAGAAATTGATCTGACACTGTTGCTGGGGTGATAAAAGGGTATTTAATAGCAACCAAGTCTAAAACCCAAATTAAGGATTTGAAAGCCAAACAGGAGTCAATGTGACAAATACCAACATAGCAATGTAAATGTAAATCATCCATTACTCTCATTTCCTAGGGGACCAGGAGTTTATCAGATTTATGCTTCCTCTTGGTAAGACACTTTGCCAAACAGCAGTTAGGATTTCTAAACAGCCAGAGCTACACATGGCGTGACTAATGGCAATGAGGCACTGGACCAGAAGCCCAGAAGTTTGCCACTCACATTGCTGCAGCCTGCTTGGTTAAATCAAGTCTCAGACTGGAAGGCCAGAGAAATATTCCACCCTTGTAAAGCAAAAGCAGCTGACTTTACACCACACCGGTTATACATCTTTGACAAACTGTGCTTTCTCAAGCTCTTTCAGCACAAAAGATGCAGCTGTAATGCTCTGGATTTGCACTGAAGTTGGCAACTGCTCCACTCTCTCCCTTCGCATCTCCTCCCAGCACCTCCAGTCTGTGAGTAGTGGCTCTGGTAATCCAAAGTTTTTAAATATACATGTGATGACCAAAAGGTTGTGTGTCTGGGGAAACAAACAGGCCCATATCTTTCCAGTACTGAGAACTCCAGAGCTGGACACAGTGCTCCAGGTTGGGTCTCGCCAGAGCAGTGTTGAGGGAGAGAATTGCCTCCCTCAACCTGCTGGCCACATTTATCTTTGTGCAGTCCAGAATATGGTTGGCCTATTTGAACCTCACCTTGAGCACACACTGGCTCATGTCCAGCCTCTCATCCCCCAGTACCCCAAGCCCTCCTGGGCAGCTGCTCTCCATCAGTTCATCCCCAGCCTGTGTTGATACCAGGGGCTGCCCCAACCCACGTGCAGAACCTTGAGCTTGGCCTTGTTGAACCTCACAGACTCCCACACAGACCCACTACTTGAGATGGTATATTTTCCCTCAGATTAGTTTAAATGGGTATTTATTTGCAAAAAAGTCCCTGACATTTTATCAGGCTTCAGAATCATCTGAATTCCAGTTGATAGGTAGGAAAACACAGCAGCATACGTACAGTTTAATAAAACGACAGGAGACTCAAGTTTTCTACCATCAGCTGCTCCAATTAACTACTTAACTGACTATAGTCCTTCATTTTCCTTTCAATTCCAAACACCAGGCTGTTTTGGTCCTTCCATCTGTACACTTACTACCTCCCAGCTGTGTAGAGGCTTCAGCAGAGTGGGTGCCACTAAGTGACCACTATACTGTTTTACCTGTTGATCAGCTTACCTCCAAACAGTGCTGATGTGCCAAAGCATACACCCTTCATACCACCTAATGGTTATTTTTCTATAAGGAATGGTCTTGCAGCAAGAAGAGAGGTTGTTACCAGATACAGGTGACATTTCATAGCCTCTGTTCACCAGTTAGCTGGCCTTGATCGTCCCTGGTCTCAGGACCTACAACCATCCTGCACCACAGAGTCACAAGACCCCCCAGCAACAGAAGAGCTCAAACACATTTGCATGTCTGTCTGTCCTGCAAGGTGCTCTTCAGAACCTCTGAACTCTGTCACACTGACAGGTGAGTAAAAACCTTCCCAAAATTACAATGGCAGAGCAATAGACCACCCACTTCCTAAGTCAAGTGCCATTCTGTTTTGCAATTTTTTCCAGAACAAAACCTACAATTTCAGATCCTGCCCTTTAACTGTCTGCAAAAGCATCCCATCCCTCTCTGCTCAGTTGGCACCAGGAATCAGAAATTAATGTTTGATAACTTTCCCTCTACTGCTGAGGGAGAGGTAGCCATAGAACCACAGCTTTTGTATCTATCCAGAATACATTTTTATCTATTCAAATGGATGATTAGGAAACTCAAGTGGTACAAAGCCTTAAAATGTAGAAAATACAGAAAGCCAGCAAACTTGATAAAGACACAATTACCTTGCACTTGTAACACTACCTCCTCACATTCACACCAATTTTAATTCCACTATTTTTTAAAGATAAAATTCCAGTAAGTATTCATGCATGCCATATTTTTTCAGAAAAAGTGATAAAAGGCATTTGAGAGACAAGTAGTATTTCGTTGCTCAGAAACCCATTCCATAATTCAGAAAATTAGATTTTTTTACTCTTTTCCGTACTTACTTAGCAGCCTTCAGGACTGTTCCTTGTTACATATTTGGAAAGCAGCATTTCTTTGCTGCTTGTTTTGCTCGGTCTCTTTTGAGAAGGTAATACGGAGTGAGGGGGAAAAAAATCACCACTAATTATTTCCATTTCAGTTTGTTTAGTGATTCCCAGCTGGGAATTACATATACAACACACTGCTCTAGAGACTGCATGTCTTTACAGAAATAGCATGGAAATGAAAATGTCTGGAGCAATGGGCATCTTGGTTTTCCCAGTAAGTTGAACCATAAAATGGTTCATGTCAATGCAGAGAGCTTTATGGGCATAATAGGAGACTGATTTTTCACAAAAATTGTCCTTCTTCATCATTAAGGCATATTTATGGGAAGGAGACAAACCTTACTCATTTTTAGTGCCTGCTTCTCCTTCTGCTTTTAAGTATCTACTTTGGGGAGCAGGAAGAAAGAAACAACACTACCTCTAAAGATTCCCCCACCCCTGTAAAACAGTTTATTTGGATTTTTTATGAAATTCACATGACAGAGATGGATTTTGAAAATTTTTACTTACATGGGCAGAAAACCTCAGGAAAATAAACCTCCCCTTCTAATATTCACTGAGACTAAATGTGGCTGAACTGCCTCCAAAAACCAATGGGATTTTTTTCACCTCCCTGGCATTCAGCCTAGGACCCAGAGGTAGCATGTATGGATCAAGGATCCATAAAAATAGGTGTTTGGGAGCACACATTGAACTTTCTCCCTTCTCTCCTACACTATATAAGGAGGGGACACAACTACAGGGAACATGCCTTAGGATTTTGCACCTGATATACACCTGAGGAAAAACAAATGCCTGCACCAGTCAGGGCTGCAATGCCAAAGAAACTCCTCCATTAATGCTTCATTTTGGGGCAGAGTTGTCCACTGAAGCACATGCCTGCAGCTGCTACCTTCAAGTAAAATGCTCTTTTATTCAGCTATATCACTATCCATATCACAACAAACTTGAGGCATTGCTGTTAATTTCAGTGGCCCAATGACAACTTTGAATTCTGCAACTTGCCTGAAATACTCACGTATAGGGTAGGGTCTAACGAAAAAAGAGGAAATTTTACAGTAATCATAGCTGAGCATGTGTTTAAAGACAAAAATTGGATAATGAATCCACAAACTTTCACATGATCAGTTCCTGAGTGACTGGAACAAACACCAGTGATTATAAAAAATATTCTGAAAACATCCGCTAGTTTTATGCGCCCACCATTGCAAGGGCAAGCAGCTATGAATATCTGGGTACTGCAGCATATTAATATTAGTTTGTGCCTTCAGTTTAGATCATTTACAGGTCAGAGAGACATAAATCCGTCCGAAAATACTTTGTATTTCTAACTTGTGGGTGTAGAAGAACCATCATCTGAAACAGATCATCTTGCTTATACTGTATATTAGATGTATTTACCCAAACTGCTTTCACCTTGCAAAGAAACAAGGGTAGTTATAAACTTCAGTATAAAGCTAAACCACTGCAGGATGCTTATTCTAGCAAGTGGACTTTATCTGAGAAATCTTACCTTTAAAGCTAGTAAAAGACTATTATTTGTAAGACACTGGTTGGCACAAAGCCACAGGATTTGCTATTAAAATATGCAAAACCAGAGTGGAATAGTGCCGTGTGTGTAAATTATGCATGTTTCTTATTAAATCAAATCCTTTACCTCCTCTCCTCCTCCACTTATTACACAACTTGTCATCTCTTATTTACATGCCATATGATACACCACCCAAATACAGAGGGCAAACATCCACAATATGTGCAGGAAAGGGAGATATTTGCATTTAATACATGAATATGCATTAGGAGACAACACATTCATGATACATATTTTAAAAGTGAGACTGTTTATTTTGACAAGCTCATTGCTAGAAATGCCACTATGTGCTCCCCACTGCCTCCCAGCATGGAGTTTTTTCTCTGACTGCATACACAACAGCCATCCCTAGAAAGAGATCCTGCTAAGCCAGTTTTAAAGCCATGGACTGAGAAGGAAGTCACCACAATGGCAGGTGGAAGCAGGAAATTTTTGGGGAACAGAGGGAGAAGGAGAATCCAATTCATAGCATTCTCTCTCTCTCTTTTTTTTTTCCCCTCTCCTTCTGCTCAATGTAACTTCTCTGTGAAATCAGAGAATTTCTCTGCTAGAAAAAAGTACCACTTACCCAATTAGCATTGAAAAAGGCTGGGGTTTGCTTCTGAAATCAAAATAGGAAGCCAGCCTTTCAGGAAAAAAAGATAACCCCCTTCTGCATTCCTTTTTCTCTCCCCCCCTCCCTTCTGTTTTTGTCTCTGGCTTTCTCTCAAGAAAATGGGTAAGGTCTAAAAAGTTAAGGTTATTACTTGGGATTTAGACAAGTTCTATGCAGTCCCTTTTATTCCACAGTTACTTGTATAACTTTGGCCATTCAGTTGGATCCCCTGTTCTTGGAGTCTACATCTATGTAAAGACCACAACAGTGCTGTTCAGCCTCATAGAGGTCGTACAAGTATAAATCATTGTGTAAAAAAGTGTTATATGAAGAGATACATAAGCTAGACAAATAAACAGAAAGACAAGCCTTCTCAGTCAAGGTACTGAACTCTACGATCCAGGCTCTGCCACAGACCAGACCTAATTCTCAATCCCATTTAATTCTCAGTTCCTCAGCCACTGGCACAAAGGAGTGATGCTTACCCTACTCTTTAAAATGCCTTAAGAAATTAGAAAACTCAGGACTACCTGGCCAAAGCTTAGACAGGAGGTGGCATGCCTTGTTTTCGTAAAAGGGAAATGTCAATTTTCTCATTACATTTTTCAAACATTTATATAAAATCATAAAACCAGTCAAACATACACTTCACTTTCAGCCAAAATGTTACTACATATGGCTGTTCGTTTTTTCCCTTCAAATATTTTAAGATAGCAACTTCCTCACAAGTCTCTGTCTTCCCCTGTTCGGGGATTTTGCTAACGCTTTGTGAAATGCATGAAACCCCAAATATTCTATTTTCTACTTCTTTGTTTTTCTCCTACTTTGAGTTGATATAAACTTAGAGCTCCCCCTCCTTTCCGCACATCTACATGGGGGGTTTTTGCAGCTTTGTCCAGAGTTTCTGAGCAGCTGTCTAGAAGCAGCAGTTAACACAGTCAAATACGCAGGGGTTTGAGTGATGGAACTTGCAACATTCACCAGAATCAAGGAATTGAAGCAGTTTTTCTGTACTACTGCACAGGCTGGGCTGTGCAGTGTGCAGCATCTTTAATGGGACAAATCTAGAGAACTTGTCAGATGTACTAGAATTTTATAAGGGTTTTGTTGCTTTGTGGGTTTTTTTTGGTTTTGTTTTGTTTGGATTTGGTTTGGGTTTTATATTTTGGTCTTTGTGACCACAGACAAGATCACAAATATCCATGATGTTTTATGGAAATAAATTGACACTGCTGTAAAAAGTTTACAATGTGAGGGATTTGGTTGGTTGATGTTGTTTATTTTATGCAAGGACAACAAAGGTGAGATGTAGAGAAGGGCTGGGACAGAAAAGACATGGTTTGCATAGGAATGTAACTGATGGTTACTTGACACCTAACCAACATTATATTCACAGACTCTTGAAATCTAAATTCTGATAGGCTTATTGCCCAATCAGAATCCAAAAGACTATACAGAAGTTCAGATAAATTTATAAAACTATAGAATTGTTTAAGTTGGAAAAGACTTTTAAGATCATCAAGTCCAGCCATTAACCCAGCACTGCCAAGTCCACTACTGAATCACCACCACTAAACACCACATCTACAGGTCTCTTAAAATCTCCAGGGACAGTGACTCCACCACTTCCCTGGCCAGCCTGTTCCAATGCTCAGTAACTATTTTGATGAAGAAATTGTTCATAATATCCAATCTAAACCTCCCTGAGTGCAACTTAAAGCCATTTCCTCTTGTCCTAGCAATTGTTACTTGGGAGAAAAGCACCAGTTTGAACTACTTAAATTTTCTGGCCACCAGGAGAGAAAGCTTGTGCTATCTATCCTGAAGAGAATAGCTGAACTTCAGAAAATTTGTGTCATGAGACATAGACCTTACTGCATTTTTTATCGTTCCACTTCAGGAGTTTGAAACCATTATCGGACACTGGTTTTAATTCATCTGAAATTCACTGATATTTGCTTGCTAAATTTACGATTCAGAACAGAAAGTTTGGAAAGCAGCCAATACCATGGGACTTTCAAATATGTGAAGACACAAGAGCCAGCACTACCAAACCAGAAGACAACACAACAATTCAGGAACATTTTCTTTCTATGAGTTATGAATCCATAATTAATACTAAAAACGTTGTAGTAGAAGGACATGTAAAATTATATCTGCTTTGGTTTTTCTATGATAGAGAAAGGAGAGACTGTGCTTCGGAATTCTGTCTACTTACAAAGTGCTTGAGGTAGTTACTTTAGCTCCAAATCACTGCTCTAGTCTCCCAGTGCTGCTCAAGGTGTCACTGGCACTGAAAGCAGGACTGAGGGTCAAAGAAGAGATGGCTCTGGTGTAGTGAGCAATGCACTGGAGTGACAAGAGATACCAAATAGGCAAGATCAGCCTTTGGGAAATAGCAGTTCCTGAGCTGAGCTAATGAGAAGATCATCTGGGACTGAGTCCCTGATAATGGCGAAGGAGAAATGCAACTTTTTATATAAAGTGGATGGTTTCTGCTTTTCTGGATAGGAAAGGGTATCTGATGTATCTTCACCAGGTTTCTAGTGCACACAGAATACTCAAGGGAACATCACAATTAATTTTGTGAACCAGTAAGGCCACAAAGTGACACTGTCCTACTCTGCAAACACACCATATTCCATTCTTCTTATTTCAGTCTTTTTTGCAGTATCTGCAGTTCTGTACACCATAATAACAGAAATCCTTCCATAGCTACTGCTGAATCACATATTTTTATGTTACACCCTGTACTGCATGCCAAAAAAGAGATGTGAAATTAACCAAAGCACCATAAAAATAATAAAAAATTACATAAGCTTTCAGTTCTTCTTTCTGGCCAAGAATAATGAAAAGTCTAAGATTTCTTACACAGTTGAACAGTACAGAATCTACTGTTACAGTCAATTAGATTATCAAACTACACCAAAATACGTAAGTACATGATACAAGAAGAAAATCTTATGCATATAGCAGGGCTCCTAAATACATTTACAAGACCTTCTTTAGCACTAAGTTTGCTACCTGTCATTTAATCTCAGGATCAAAAATAATTTTGACATAAGAGACAAATAAGGAAAAGAGAACAAGACTCTCAATGTTACTTTCTCAAAAAACTGGGGGAACATAAAACTGGTACCATTAGGCACTTAGATGACAAACCACAACAAAATAACCAACAGTAAAACCTATTATAAAAGACAAAACAAAACAAACAACAACAGAAAAAAAAATCCCAAAACCCAAGCAAAAAGCAAACCACTCTTCTGGGGAGGGAAAAGGGGATCAAATGGTAGCATTTGTTATTATCTACAATAGTTGCTGAAATTTTTCAAGTTTATTCACAGGAAAACCGAACGCTACTGGGACCCACCCCAGGTCCATTCTTCCACATAGCACCATCAACTTCCTATCCTCACTTCTTACAAGCTTCAAAAAGTTTGTGCCCAACCACCAGCTGAACCTGCTCCAGAAAATGACCCAGCATAGTTCACAAGAAAGCAAGAACACACCACGGTCAGTACAGTTGGATCTTGCTCCACAGCGGGACACAACAGAGTGGTGCTAAAATAACCTCTCATAGAGGGCACAGGAGAAAAAACCCTTTAGAGATCAAGATACAAACACAGCCGCAAGAGGACATGCCACCACTTGGTCATTCATAGTTACTGTTCTTCAAGAACTAGTAATTGAGTAAATTTGAAAGTCCCTTACTGAAGGTATCCCTAAAACACTGGATTTGCCACAAATCACAGTCACAGAGGAATGCTGCCCACTGCTGAAGCTCAATTTGAGAAAGCCCCTTAGCTAAAGGAGATCTTCCTCCACTGTCTACAGGATGAGAGATTCGTGAATGCTGAGCTATAAGTGTGCATAAATGTTTGCAGGATAAGTATCAAATCACCACATTCCTCTTCAAAAGCTTTCTATATAATCTGCAGGAAGATTCATACCAATTATATATTTCATGACTAATTATTCTAATTAAACTGACTGGTAGCACACTAGTGATTCAGACAGAAAACAAAATATTCAGACTTTACATTCTCCTCCTCCACACTCAGTGAAATCTCTAATGTATCTTATGATTTATCTCAACCCAAAGGCAAAAATACACTGAGAGTTTTTAAAAAAATCATCAGCTTCTTCCAGCCTCTTAGAAGAAATCCATCCAGTACAGGGAGGTGGTGATGCTGTTTAATGCCATCCTCACCGTTTCATGGTTCCAGTTTATAAAGCCTTTCCATACTGGTGTACACCTGCCCACACCATCTCTGAGCACTGCCATAATTAATGGCAACCTCTTACCATGAGCTGCCTGTTGGCAGCTTGTATTGCAACTACTGCATTGCAAAGGTTCTCACAAATGGCTCAGATCCCAGGGAATTTCCAGTGACTTGATGACTCGCCTCTATAGCCCCACCTGATCACAAGCCTAACTGCCTTTGCCTGAAAGGGCTAAGTGCCCTATGGAGAGCAGGGACAAAAACATCTAATTCCTGTATTTAGGACAGCTACTACATCTTGCAGAGAATGGATCTCACCATGTTTTTGTACTTTTGAAAATAAAGCTAAGAAAGGACACAGCTGTCTTGTGTTACTTTATATGAGTATTATATTACATTAGATCCCTCTATTTGTGTAGAGCTCTCAAAAAAAAATTCATTAGGGTGAAGACTTGTGGTTCAAAGCCAAGTGCTCAGAGGAGTAATTTCCAGAATGGAGACTACCTGTGCAGCTGCAGCTTCTCTTTTTGCCTGTGAGTAATGATCAGCCCTCATTATATGATGATTCCCTTCTTCCCTTCACCTCATTCCCACAGGTCTTCTGTTTCATATGGGGCACAGGGCAGACCATACTCCCAAATGCAGTATTGAAAGTAACTAAAGGATCATTTCTTCCACCATGCTGCTTTACCCTGGATAAACCAATACTCAGAATGTATTGCATTGCTTATGAATGTTTTACTGATGAAGAGAATTTCTTTCTTTAAACGCTGAACAGATATGGTACAATTGGCTGCTTTGTGTCTGGACTTTTTTTTGTAACTTTAAAGTGTCTTCCTGTTGACCTAAGGAATTTCTTCTATGCATAAGCAAAAAAGAAAAAAAAATACATTAAATCAATTGTTTGATAAATCAAAAGAGTCTAGATCCACTTCCTTGTCTGGGTGATATTCTTAAGATGCCTAGCTTTGTAGGACCAAGGGAAGATCATGATCTGCAGCTAAATGTGACTGGGAATTGGAAGTACTTCAAAATCTGAAGAGCTCAGCACCATGCTGTTCAAATCAATTCCTTACCAACTACTCAAATAAAATAATAAAAAAGAAGAATTTAAATTACCCTACAAGGTGCTGGCCCAGAGTTCCAATTGCTTCTAAAATAAGATGCAGGTGCTCTTAAAAGTCTAAAGCAGCCTTTTAATTTTAAATTGCTCTTCACTGCATGTGCCATGAATGCTGATCTTTTAAAAGCGTGTCTAAATCAAAACACTCCATATTGCAGGATAATTGGTTAAAAAAAATAAAAAAGCGGCAGGAAGATAGCCCCAGCCAAGTTAAGTGACAAGCCATGTTTAATATTTTCTCTAAGCAAAAGATACCAAAAAATAAACAAGTATGTTTTGCTCTCTTTTCTCTGTACCTTCAAATAAGAAACTTTCACTCCAAGGTAAGCTACTAGTTTATTTCAACTGTATCAGACTTACTACTACTACTCAGAGACCCATCATTGGGATTATTTTATTGCAATGACACCGTTAGAAAGGTTATTGTCCTCTGCAAATAAAACAGAAAATGTGTTCCCTGCCCCAAGAGCTCTTCGCTAAGTGTTTATAAACACACACAACAGCATGGCAAGAAATTGGGGACAAAAAAATCACCACAGCAAAAGCACTACTTTAGGTCTGAATTTACATACATACATTTTTAGAATAAAACTGCAATTTGGGAAATCAGATAAAAGGTCCCTGAAGAGTTTAAGAGACCACTTTTAGAAGTGATGGTGAAGAATATGTCCATACACCTGTACCTAGTGTAATCTGCTGCATGAAACATCTGCAGACACACCATGACCTATTTGAGGTATTGCCACTTGGCAAAAGACCAACAGCGAGAGTATCCATCCAGGTATAAACCTCAGTAAATATGATCCCACTGAACATTTGCCAAGATTTGGATCCTATAAGATTATTCCACTGAGAATGAAAACAGGATAGAAGCATAACTTAAAGATCACCAAGTCCAACCAAATTCAACTCTGCCAAGTCCACCACTAAACCATATTCCTAAGCACCATATCCAAAGAACTTCTACATACCTCCAAGAATGGCGGCTCAATCACTTCCCTGAGCAGCTTATTCCAACACCAATAACCACTTTGGTGAAGAATTGTTTCCTAATATCGGACCTAAAGCTCTCCTGGAGTAACTTGAGGCTATTTCATCTTGTTATCTGGGAGAAGAGACTGACACTCTACAAACCCCTTTCAGGTAGTTGTAGAGAACAACAAAGGTCTTCTCTCAGCCCCCTTCTTTCCAGGCTAAGCAAACCCAGTCCCCTCAGCCATTCCTCACAGTGCTTGTTCTCCAGAATAGAGTGGCTTTATAGAGTTCTCTAGAGTCAAGAAGCTTTGATGCGACTATTTTAAAGCATTTGTAAACAAGTCAAATGGACAAAATTTTCCTTCCTCACAGCCACACATGTCCTTTAAAATGATCTCAGATCCAAAAGCCTATTCTCTAGGCTTCTCTTGGGACCACGCACTGCTGCTCCCAGGCTCTATTTAAGTTTTCATGCTATTGTTTTCTAGATGCAATCTCATTTTGATTCTACATTAGCATCTGTTCTGTCTTGTCTTGATCTCCATTTCCTCATATTCAAAAATACATACCATGCCCAAATCAAACTAACTTGAGCCCTTCTAGCCAGATCACCCAGGACTTTCAGTAGCTCCCTGCTGGGGAAGAATGAGGACCCCCAGAGCTGTCATAAAAGAATGCTGGTCACAAAATAAGGTGTTGCCTGGGATTTTGAATACAGTCTAAAGTCAATATATAATTGTGAGGAAATCAACAATAATGTTATAGAAAACCTCAACTAACTGCTTTTGGAATAAACAAACCCTTCATAAACATTTCTCTTCAGTACTGAGTGACACAGACCAGCCCTCCTTTGAATTTCTTATCATAACACCAACTTCTGGCAGAAAGAGGATTTCTAAATGACAAACACTGTATGTAACTTGGTCAGTAACCAAGTTCTACACACATATTACATGACCGCCTGCTTTTCAACTTTTTCTCTCCTCATATGTAATGAAAGGAAAAGGAAAAGGCAAGCAGATGGTCAGCAAATTAGGTATTCTCACCACAAAAATCCCCAGGAGTAGCCAAATTATACAATGCTTCACAAGAGACATCGAGATAAAAGTGTGGGCTCTTTAAATAGACTGACCTCCAACTCCAGCTGAAATCAGCAGAAAAAGCAGAGTGATACAATGAAAAGGAGGAATAAGTAATTAGCCTGCATCAGCTGTGCTCCAGCTAAATGGGTAAGAGCACATGACTGCTTTGAAAGAATATATCCAGATGGAAAGATGCATACTATGACAATGTAAACTCTGGGAACTTTATCATTATGTTAGAGTCTTATTTTAAAATATTCCCAGCTGATACAATTAAAATGTATTCAAAACTACAGTCTTGGTTTCAAAATTAACTAAAAATGCATGTATTCCTTGGGGTTCATAGTATTACCCTTCTAAAAATTACATGAACATAAATTGCTGCTGCCCAGCTCTTCCAAATTATAAAGATAAAAATTTGAATGCTTCCTTAAAGCATAATAATGATTCCTTTCATTCTTTAACTCAAACTACTTGAAATGGAAAGGTTTCCATCATAAAAGAAAAGCTCAGAGACCAAAATATTATCAAGTTGGAAGAGTTACACTAATTGCATTGTTTTCCATTAAAATTGGGACTTCCAAGCACCTTCTTTCCCACAAAATGCAGGGGGCACCTGAAGGTCAGGACATGGCTACTTTAAATCACGACAACATCAGATCAAACCTGACAAGCCAAGTCTAGAGTATAAATTAAAAAAAACAAGCATGCAAGCCCTGTGAGCATTTTATGGTGCCAATGGAGCAATTCAATATTCATTAGCAAATTCAAAACCAATCAAGATGTGGGCAAAAATCTCCAGAAGTTGCAAAATAAGGTTCTATATAAGTTGAATTCAAAAATAAAAGTTTTGGGTTGAATCAGAGTTGTGTGCAGAATTTTAACTTGTTGAAGATAAGTCTCACTCTCCACCACAAGGCTAGTTATCATCCACATTTTTCAATATTATTAGAAAATCTCAATAAATTTCCAGTGAAAAATATAAATTACACATACAAAAAGAGAAAATTTGGCTGTAATATTTTGGACATGACTTCGTTATGGAGATATTAGGCTAAATATGGAAAAACTAAGTCCCACCTTATTAAGGAAGAAAAAATAGACACTCCAGTTGCCATTAAGCTGTGTCCAGGGAGGTTTAGGCTGGGTATTAGAAAAAGCTTTTTTCCTAGATGGTGTTTGGGTACTGGAAGAGTCTCCCCAGGGACATGGTCACAGCACAGGCCTGACAGAGTTCAAGAAGCATTTGGACAATGCTCTCAGGCACATGGTGTGACTCTTGCGATGCCCTGCACATGGCCAGGAGTTGGAATCAATGACCCTTGTGGGTCTCTTCCAACTCAGGATATTCTCTGACAGCTTTTTTTATTAAGAGAAGGAGTAAGAGTAATGCAGAGATGGTCAAGGATCTACTTTGAGATTTCTGTTAAAGAACCAAGGAAGCAAGCAGGCAAGCATAGGGCCTTCAACAATATTAAGCATGAACTGGGCTGTAAAAAGAGTACTGAAACATCAGGTGACAACTAATGCAACGTCAATAACTTCAAACAGAGAAACAAAGGCATGGGAATTTATATTGTATATTCCCATGCAGAATAGGAAAGACACATACATGGCAGCTGACAAGCCCAATATAAGCTGGAGAAGTGAAAACACAGCTTTAAAACAGCAAATGCCACTGTCAGTAAAAACAGTTTCTGCATCCATGTGGAACCTGAAGGGCAGCCAGGGGAATAAAGCTGTTGAAGCTAGTCCAGTTCATTTGGCAGTGACACTGTATAGGCTTTTAAGTTTACCCCAGTTACGAGGCAACAGCAGACTAATCAGCCCTCAAACAGCATTTAAAGTTAAATACAATAAGATTCAGAGATCATCCTCATGTTTCCTTGAAGAGGCATATAGAAGGTATACAGTGCATCACTTGGTTCTACACCAACAGCATGCACAAGCCAGCTGGTGCCATAGGAAAGCGATCAGTTTTTCCAAATATTTGAAAAACACAAGTGTCAAACCTCATCTTTTTAATTGGTTTGTTTTTTAATTGAAATTTAATTGAAAAATAAACCTCAAATCCCTCTGATTAAGTTTATCATGACAAATACAGGTTACCACAACAGACAGTTTTCTGCTTCAAAAGCTCAGCATTCTGGGTTGGTGGTGTGGAATAAAACCGAACATCCCACAAAATTGTGACATTTACCTCAGATAGTTGCAGTTAATATTTTATGATGAATTTCAAACTAAACTACAAAGAAAGTAGCTGAACAATACACTGTATGCCTTTGAACACAAAAAATTATTCACAGGGAGCTACAGCAATGATTCCAGTTCCAATGACTTACATGCTCTTCTAGAGGAGACTGTTCGACCCAAGAATTGGCTTGTCACATATTTTTGTTCTGCCATCTTTAAGTGTGACATTTTGAACAAAAGGCAGATAAATTTATACAGATCACCTAAGCAATCTACACCCAAATACAATAAACTTTATATGGATTGTTCAAAGTGCCCTAAAATTTTCTTAGCAAATAAGCTCCTTTGTAGAGCCAGGACTTTTGCTTTGCTATCAGCAGCAGTGGCGTGGTGGCAGTAGCAGCCACTTCAAGCCCTCTGCCAGAAACAGGGGATTTTTTTTCAGCCCTGTTGCCTCCCTCTTCTTCAGAGACAAGTTTTACTAGTTTACATCTAGGACCTTCTTTTAGAGAAGACAAAAATTGGCAAAGAAACAAGAGCAGAAATCACGATTCTGGTAGTTGATGCAATGTGATTCTGCTTTGATTACCTGTTTTTCCACACAAAATTGTAAAGTTCTCAAGGAGAGAAAGAAATCAATCCATTTCACTTTTGAAAAAATATTTTTAAAATCAGGCAAATCCTGAAATATCTGAAATAACAGATGAGGTCAGTGCATCTATACAGAAATGTTGTTTGGACATTTCAATTCGCAGCCACATTTCAGGGAGTTTGTGTTCTGACCTGGTTACAACATAACCCATACAATATATTTTTAAGCTACTACCAAACACAAGGAAAGATGGAAAACAGTAGTTCCAGTGAAATTGCTTTTACTTTCCTATGCATAAACTTGAACTCCATTAATTCATGTCAACAGCACGTTCCCTCACTATTTAATGGTTTTAAACCAAACCAGCTTAATGAACTTGGCATACCTGGTCAATCAATATTTGAATGGAAGAGTTTTGAAAACACATTCAGACTATCCTTCTAAATCACTTATTCTCAAAGTTTCATAAGTGCTCTTTTCCTTCAGGAAACAATTTGTTATTAGGCCCCTCACAGTAAACACAGAAGAGGCTCACGCTGTTGACAATCTCTGTTTCATTCTGATGCTACAGGTTAAGAATCACTGTACTGAATCAATCAAGTGAATTATCTACTTACAAAGCAGCTCCAAAGATTCCTGTTTACTGTAGGTTTATCACAATCTGTCAGACTACTGAAGTCAAACCAGGCTTAAAATCCATCCTGGAGATGTGTGAAGTTTGTGTATCTGTAAAAAATAGCTCATGAGAGGCAGGCATATTACTGAGGTAATCTGAAATGTGCATCTGCCTGCCCATGATAAAGCGGCCTTATACTCTTCATCCAAGCTTAAAATATTTCATATCTGATAGATAATTAAACTGCAGGGGAAGAGTGCAAAAGAATTTTTTTTTTTTTAATGTCGGGCTGCTGGCAGTATAGAATTCCTCTCACACAGAACTAGTATTTTTCCCTTTGGCAGATGCTGAAGAATACTCAAGGCAGTCAATATATGCTTAATGCTAAACGTAGTGATAATGCCTCCCCCCACTTCACAGACTGGGGCTAGATTCCCACAATGCCCTACCTAAGGTTGTTCAGCCACAAGAGCTACTGGTATTCTCAGCTACCTATTAATCAGGCATCGAAATGTCTTCCCCCCGCCTTTTTTTTCCCTCTTTTTTTAAAAAGGAACAGTATTCTTTAAAAGCAGAATTTCTCTAATTATTTAACATATTTTTATCATCTCTAGGGTTTCCTTTACTTAGCAAACACCTTTTAAAAATCTCTTCTGAGGATCTATAACAGCAAAAACCCAGTACAGTATTGCATGAGAAAACACATACCAGCTTTTATTTTACAATCTCCCTCAGTGAAAGTGTGAGACTTAGAGAAATCAAGCTCTTTCTTAAGCTCATCCTTCCTGTCCATCAGTTCTTTTATTTGAAAGGGAGCCATAGCTAAAGGTTTTCCACCAGCTTCACATTCTCAGTCCACGTTAGCTTGTCTTTGTGCTCCAGGGACTAATGAAAACAAGGATAACAAAGGTAAGCATGTCTACCTGATGAGGCCATCATTCTGCTCAAAGGCTATCCTTACACACTTGAGACCTGGGATTACTGCTACACATTTTGAAGAAGGGCTGATTTCTTTCTGGGGTAGAAGAATCACTCAGCTAGCTACAGAGAGAAAGGTAGTTGAAAGTCCTTAGTTCTACTCCTGGGTAATATGAAGAGTTCTATTAATAAATGCCATATATCCATATTCAGTCTTACATGTGTGACACACAACTTCATGTCTATTCTTTAAACATATAAATTGTAAGATTACCAAGACAGTTACTCAGGGTTAAGAAACAGTGGGATCACTGTAAAGCATTCTTTTTCTTGATATCTTCCTTAGATAATTTTGAAAACATGTTTGATGGGCTCTTCTTTTTTCTTTCTTAACCTACTCACACAACAAAAGTACAAGGCTTGACGTGGTTAAAGAAGTAAGTATTAGAAAAGTCATGTCATATATATGACTGAAAACACTGTGTAAGAGTCACAGCTTTCATGGAAATGTATCCTGACAAAAAGTTGAGAAAAGTTAAAGAAGCATTAATTAAGAACCATCAAACAGACAGCATGGCTAAAGGCAAGATTTGCAAGATTATTTTAGGATGATTAGAAACACTGATGAACTGATAAAAGCACATTAAAAACAAAGAAATACCTAGAACTGCATGGGAAGGGGAAATACTTCAGCTGTCCTGTAATGAGGTTAAAAAGTGCTTTTATTAATAGAGAGTAAAATGTTTTGTCAGCCATAGTATTTTGATATTTTAAATGTCATTAATACAAGAAGAAATAAGAACTCCTCTCAGTTGTTTCTTGGTATTTCATGTCTGCAATAAAACTACTCAAAAGTTAAGATAAAGGCAAAATTTTCAAGTAGCTTAAAACTGTTCAAGATGTTTCTAGCAGCAACAATACACAAATGTTTGCAAAGCCACAAAGAAACCTGACAACTGAGCACCCATCCTGGTCCCCTCCTCCACAGGTACAAATGGTAAGATAAATGCATAGTGCTACTTGCAAACACAGACATACTCTAATTGAAGATGGCTGCAGGAGTATGGTTATAGAGAAATTGTTCACCCAGAAGGAACAGAGTTCCTCAGTGATTTCCATAATCCCTGATCCACTGGACATTGAAACAGAATGCAAACAAGCACAGGTCATTCAGATTTTCATCTAAGCTAGTACAGTATTGAACCGATTTTTAGGCATGTAACTATTTCCTAACACGGAAAAATGACTACATAATCCCACATTTCATTTCCATGGCTCTCCCAGGGGCTGATTTACCAGGCAGAGGGTTCCTGGAAATCAGCCCCAACAGAAGATCTTCCCAGGAGAGAATGCTCCAGGCTACAGGTTCAGGGAGAGACCACATAGCTTTTAGGGTCTCTCATATATAAGCACTCCCTCCTGACTTCCCAGGAGTACACTTGGTTTTATTCAATTATGCAAACGATGGGAAAATAACTCTTCACTCTCCATGACTTGATGACAGGGGACCTGAAGAGGTTTTGTTGGACAGATACAGAAGCCAGCTTCCAGCTCTGGTAGAAAAGAATCTTCCAGCCCAAATATGACCACTCTCAATATGAACATAGACATCTACTTTCTCTCCTTTGCAAATGCATTACACTTCACAAACTGCACTACAGAGGCAGAAAATTATGTTTGAGCTAGTGGAATAATATGATATTTCATATATATTGACTCAACATGACAGTATTTGTTTTCAGTTGAGACAATCTGTCTGATTCAAATGAGTTGAAGCTGAAAGTTTAGCTGATTTTAAAAGACAGGAGGAAAAGCACTGTGGCTGTCTTTAAATGCTGAGACAAGGAGAAGGCTGAAGAAAAAGTAGCAGGGATGGATGAGATTAAAAACAAGAGGAAATTATTATAAGATGGATTTAAAATAAATAGACATATTACTACCTGGGGTCTAAAAAGAAAAATCTCATCAAAACATAATGATGTTCGTATTTCTGAACTAGGTACAGGAGGAAAATAATCCCAGTACCAGCTTCTAATAAAATATTTGCCAACACAAAGAAATTACAGCCTTCAGTTTTCAGACTTCTAATTTTGCATAAGTAGTTGGGAAAAACCTGGGAGAGAGTTTTCTTTCTAACAAGAAGGATAACAGAAATTACAGTTCCAAGTTTAGAGCTTAAGCATATATATTTGTAAAAATGTCCTAAGTGCATTAGGGGCTGAACAGAATATTATGAATTATGGTCTGTAGGACACAGAGAAAAACTGCATAGTGGATTCTTTCCACATGGAGAACTTTTTCCTGAAAGAGTTAATGACAGGAGGTCTTCAGCAGGCAAACCCTTGGAAGAGAGGGTGCCTCCAAAATATTAAGGCTTGGCAAGGAAAATATCCGATTAGATGAATTCAGGCTGAGAACGGACCAAGATAAAGCATTCAATTAGCCTGCAGCTCGACCCCACAGACTTCCAATGGTGCTTGAAAAAGATGAGCTGTCTTTGACAGTCACATCATACAAAAAGACTTCAAGGAAATGTACCAGGAACAGAAAGCAGAAGCTAAAAGCAAATCTTGGCAGCAACAGAGGTTACCAAGCAGTTTTGAGTAAAGAAACATTCATTAGCATCAACAGAGACTTGATGAAAAAGGAGAAAGAAAAGTATGATACTGAACTATGAAGATGAAATAAACCATAAAGGCATACACACAGGCACAAGGCTGTGGTGTAAACAAAATCACAGCTTTCAGTTTGATGAGTTAAAACAAAATAAGTCTAATGGCACCTAAAAAACTCTTAAGCATCACCTTCTAGGAACATTCCTTGGGAAGTGAATGCAGCAGGACTGCTCCCATCTCTTCCTAGGTCCAAAGGTCAGTAATAACAGCTGCACTCGCAGATTATCACCTGCAAGGAGTGCAGGGCATAAATCTGTATACGAGACCAAGTGCTCTGAAGACCTGAATGATCTGGGCAGGAGGGGCCAATCAACCTGGCTGCCAGCCCCAAGTCAGGAAAGGTAGGACCTTGGCCACCTTGTGGCTTAATCAGAAAGGCAATGGGATTCTTTCTTTCCTGATTAAGAGCTTGATAATTTCAATTAAAGACTCAGTTCTTCCCCATTGGCTTTCATCAACCACAATCTACATGAATACAATTTTACAATAAATCTAGTATTTCATTAAACACTTTGATCTAAGCTTTGGCCAGAGAACATGCAAGTAGCATTTCCAATGATCAGCCCTCTTCTACAACCAGAAGAGAAAAGCTCCCAGATCTGCAAATGAATCAGAAGCTCCTTTACAATGAGAAGAGCTAATTTCATAACTTCTATTCATTGAAAACATCTCTTTTCCACCCAATTTAGCATATTCTGATATAAAACATCTCATCAGAACCTTGTAATTTCCTTTCTTGGTCAGAGAAAAATCTTCCTAAGATGGTATGTTCATCTTACTGTAACCCCATTACTTACAATTAATTCTATAGAGGATATTTGTTCACCAAGCTGAAATCTTAAGAGTGGAATCAGAAAAATAATTTCTAGAATCTGCTACAGCATTGACTAGAGCATTATTTAAAAAAAATTCCCCAAACCTATCAAATATCCAATAAACCAGCCCACTGTGAAGCCTTGAAGTTCTTTAAAGCAGAGAATAAATCCCAAATCACTGCTCAGAAATCTCTGTGGAAATGCAACAATAGGTTATGGCACTGCATCTCTGCAATGCTCTGAAATAAACGTAGTTCAAATAACTACCCAAACAAATCCATGTTCTGTGACAGATTAGGTATGCTGAATCTTCAAAATATAAGTTGCCTTTTTATACTGCCATGGACAAATCGGAAGAATAAAATCCCAAATGGCACTGAGAAAATGAACAGGGATTTTCTCAGTGTCTCCTTTAATACAGGAATAAGGAACTTAAAATTAATCAGCAAGAGGCAAGTTCAAAAAATAGAAGTAATATTACTTTATTCAACCTCCACTTAAGCCCTTATGTCACAGGATACCCTGAAATTTTACCTTTTATATACAAAAACTTTTAAAATTATTTGAACTAAGTTATGGAAGTTATTCTACCAACTTTTTTTTTTTTTAATTACAAGCTGGCAAGACATTTTTATATTTCTCTGATCGCCTATTTCCTCACTGTCACCAAATAGCAATGAGATGCAAGGTGGGGTTAGACAGCCTCAAGCCTCATTCTGTATGGCTGCTGGTGATAGTTCTTGAAGCTTCCCGTTCCATCCAAATGCTTCATCTATTACTTGTTCACCAAGTTATACTTAAAAGGATATATTTATTTGCATTTACTTATATGTGGGGGGTTTTTTCCCTCTTCACAGTATTTTCATGTTTATTTTGGAACAGTTTGGTAGAGTCATGGAATATATCATCCCACAGACTCCCCTATTTCATGGCTTGTTGACTTCTGCAGTGGGCTGTAACAGCCACAGATGGATAACATGCAAGATACTTTTGGGTATCTATGGAAACAAATAGCTGAAGTCTGCCTCAGGGTCTTCTCTTCAGATCCTTCCCCTATGCTAGGAAAGGGCAGGGAATCTCCCCCAGTCTCCAATACAGAGAGGAGAGAATCATGGCAGCAGGCACTGGGAATGAAATGGGGAGCTGAGTTAGGTGAAAAGGCAGAGGAAAAAGGATGCTGTAACTCAGAAGAGAAACAGAAGAGAGAGCAGGACTAAAGGGAAAAGCAAATACAGATGAAGAGCAAGACTGTGTCCTTCCTATAGCTTCATTCCTACATAGGCCACTGGTATTTTGTACTTTACTTCCATACATTTCCAAGCTCACTGCTCTCTACCATCTGTTTGCATGAGGGTCTGTGTGAATGTGAAGGTTAATGTGAAAGAAAAGTAAAAAAAAAAAATCAGTTTTGTTTGTTTAATCTTGCCAAGCTGATCCTTGAAATGTCACGCTAAACTACAAGTTAATAACTTTTATTTTAAGAATATCAACATATTTTTATCAAAGCTCAGTAAGTTTCACAAAGTGTGACTTCAGAGAACATTTCAACAAAAACCACTATTTCAGTAAACAAACTTATCCTTTCTAATGATTTCATCCAAATCCATCAAGATGAACTTTATTAGAAAGTGCATGTTGTCTTTGGGTGCTGTTTTATTTGCTCTGCAGTTATTCAGGTTTAACAAAAACTTTGGGTAAAAAGGAAAACCTCCAGCTGGCTGTTCATATCCACAATGCAGCAGATACTCTATTGTCCTGCTGCTGAAAGACATGAGAGTAGAACTACAGGAAGCCCTCCCTGATTCCCAAATACGGCTCCTTCTTTTCTTTTCGTAGCTGCAGACACCATGTTCCATCTGGCTACGTCAGGCTGTGTGACACCTCCTGATCTCATGTAAATTTTTTGTGACCAGACACAGCTCAGCAACTTACTCAGCTCAGAAAATACTGCGTAATGTGGGTATTTGCCATACGCAGATAACCTGTGAACAGGCCCAAGCTAATTTCTTAGGAAATAAGGAGTTAATGAGAATGCCAGTGCCAGCACATCTCAGCTGAAGACTCCAATGCTATACACAGTTAATATTTATTACACATGGACATTCACACACTAGGTGGGTAAAACAATCATTGGAGCAAAGGAATTTATCATCTTGTACCTCAGTCATTCACCATGTGAAACTTAGTACAATAATTAAACTCCTTGAACACATTGAAATCAGTATGGAAAAACAGCCATCAAATTACTATGTTAAACATGCAGTTCAAGTACAACATTTGATCACCCTGCAAGTGTGTACCTGCTCAAAATTAAGGCCAGAAGAGCTAAAATTCAGCCCTGGATCAGCAAATTGGCTTTTAGTACATAAATATAGCATAATCTTAAATTCTGCTGTATCACACCCTGTCACGATAGGCTTCATGTGAGAGAAAGAGTAAACTGCAGATTTTGCTGGGAGACACAATGTATCATTTACATTCTAGACTGGTGGAGATAGTGCTTTTCAGGCAGCACCAACATACATACACAGTGATGTGTAGTGGGGAGGTGTGTGTGCACACTTGTGCATGTGCATGTTTGTTTACAGACAAACATCTACCCAGACAAGAAGAGAAAACTAGCAAGCACATCTGTCCCAGAACTGGGGACAGCACCAAGAATTCTTCGAGTACTTGTCCAAGTTTCTAATGGTTCCTCTTCTGAGGAATTATGTGCCCCTTGTCAAATCATCCAAGGAACTAAACTACGGGCCAACAAATTTCACCTCAACTCCTGGGAAGTTGGTACAGCAATTAATCCTAGGCACATTAAGCATAAAAAAATAGTCATGAGTAGCCAACATGGCTTCACCAAGAGAAAGTCATGCTTGACCAACTTGACAAACTTGTAAGATGAAGTAGATCTACCTGGTAGATGAGGGAATAGCAGCGTGTGGTGGTGGATGAGACCTCCTTGGGAACTGCTGGGTTGTCGCATGGATTGTCCCGCAGCCAAAGACCAATATGTGGGTCACATTAGCAAAAGCACTCCAGCAAGACCATATGTGCCTGTCTATGGGCGTCAGTGACCCACTTTCATCATGCCTGGTGGGGATCCTTCTCCTCAGAGACGAACTGCCTTTTGCAAGCCAAGTGCTCCACCAGAAGGAAGCTTGGGGGTAATGGGTGAACATGCTGGCAACAGCACCAGAGGAACCCCACGAATTGCTATTATTGGGGTCCTCCCAGGCTACCCATTGCCTCAGGTTTGTCTTCAGCCTGAAAGGAGGGATGGCATTATCCTAGTCAGAACACCAGAAATTAAGTCATAGTAGAAACGCAACACCCCAGGAAAAGGTTTACTGTGTCAGTGATTGCTGTCAGGATAATAAGGTCATCCCAGCAGAGTCATCTGTATACCCCAAAGCACTGCCTACAGGTGTGTTCCTGATTTGGGGGAATCAGGCGTGGTCTGGAATCCCATCCCAGTTCCGGGAGGGGCCGTGCACTCTCGGCAGGCTTTCTGTACTAGCACCCAACAAAACCCAAATTCTATATTGGAGAAACCATACTCGATTGGCCCACCAAAAAAGAAATATACAACAATTAGATCAAAATTGTGATAGCGAAGTTATCAATTGATCATTGTCTAAAAGGACTGCTGCATCATTTTTCCTGCCTGGAGTAGCAGCAGCAAAAGCCTCGGGTGAACTTAGCCACTGTGAGTGCTGGCTCGGGAAGCATGCTAACCTCACCTTGAGTGCCCTCTCTCAACTTCTTGAGGATGAAGAAACCACCAGGCATGCAACACTGCAAAATAGAGCAGCCATCGACTTTCTTTTATTGGCCCATGGATATGGCTGTGAAGAATTCGAGGGGCTGTGTTGCTTTAACCTGTCATCTCATAGCCAGAGCATCCACGCGACGATACAGAAAATAAAGGATCAAATCAAAGAACTAAAGGCAGAAGGAGAAGCAGACTGTATTGGTGATCATTTTGGACAATGGGGACTTGAAGGACAGCTAACATCCTTAGTCAAAGCTGGACTGTGGGTGATTCTAATAATTTTTCTTGTTCTAAGCTTGTTCGGTTGCCTTAATAAGTGTTTAACTAAGCAAGTAGGGGAGGCCTTTCCTTTAAATAAAGAAGGGGGAGATGTAGTGGTGGATGAGACCACCTCGGGAACTGCTGGGGAGCCGAGTGGTCCCAGTACAGCAGGATTCCGCTGGTGGGAGAAATCCTAAGGTCTGAGTACACCCCCTTGAGAATAAGATGGTCTCTCCCCAGACCATGTAAATCCTCCTATGTTGCTTGGCTGTAACCTAACTCCCGACTCCATCCCTCCCTTCTCCCCATTGGTTGTGGTGTTCCCCCACCTTCTCTCCCCTGACCCTCAGATGACCCTTATATCTACGGATACCTGGGGTCCATCTTCCTCTTTCACCCTGGAACCCTTCAGAATAAACCTCTGGAACATCCGGCTAACTGAGCGCTCTGAGTTCTTTGTCTCTGGTAATGCCTGAGCTATCCAGCTCTCTGGGTGAGTGAGAATCTGTGCCTTACACCGGCTCGGGTGTGAGAAGGGTCCTTCTGCACAGCACCAGAGCAGTGCTGGCTGAGGTGATCTCACAATAGCCTCAGAGACACTTTCGGTAAACGCAGAGGCCTGTTCCACCCCCCCACCCACTGCATCAGCGGTGGATGTTTTCTACCTGGCCTCCAGTAAGGCCTTTGACACTGCCTTCCCTCAGATCTTCATAGAGGAGCTGCTGATCCAGGGAATGGATGAGCAGACAGTGAGGTGGATTGAAAACTGGCCAGGCCCAGAGGCTGGTTATCAGGGACACAAATTCTAGTTGGATTCCAGTGACCAGCAGTGGGCCACAGGGGTCAATACTGGATCCTGTTTGAGATCTTCATTAATGATCTGCATGATGGGGCAGACTGTACTTTCAGCAAGTTTGTAGATGACACACCTGGAGCACTCAGGGGCATCTTATCAATGTAATACCTGAAGGGAGAGTCCAAAGGCGACAGAGCCAGGCTTTTTTCCACTGGTGGCTAGTGACAGAACCAGAGAAAATGAGCACTAGTTGAAACATAGGAACATTAGGAAACACTTTTTTACTTGTGACAGTGACCAAGCACAGGCACAGGTTGCCCAGGGCGTATGCAGAATCACCCTCCTTAGAGATATTCATTAACTGTCTGACACAGCCCTGGGCATCTGGCTCTAGGTGTGCCTGCCTTATGCAGCAAGGGATGGACCATGTGACCTCTAGAGGTCCCTTCCAATCTCACCAATTCTCTGTCCAGGAGACAAACAAACAAACAAATCCCCCCAAAACTAAACAAAACAGGAAAATCAAAACCAAAATTATTAAAAAAAAAAAAGCAAGAAGAATATTTAGATTTTTCCAGAGATTGGAAATGAATGCATCTACCCACTCTACAAGAGCATCAACACATTTTCATTCTATATTTACATCTGTGGGTGGCATAATTTACACAAACAAACACATATGCATGCACGGAACTGCAGAACTGAAAAAAATTAATTTCCTCAGCAACAGGCTGACATACTTTATCAAAATTCTCCCAGAGATAAATGTGCACATTTTACTCACTTTCAGGGACTGTCTGCACCTGTAGAGTGACTCCATAATATCCCAGTATGTCTAACTTCACACACAATCACATCAGCCTAAGCCCACATGCTTCAGCTGCATCTGGCCCAGGAGCAGCTGTGCAGCAGCCCTCAGTACTTTCCATGGATTTCAAAAGCACTTATATGCAAGAGCACAACCTACACAGACCACAGCCTGCATTTTGGACCAACCTGCACTCTTCAATCCAGCTACTCCATGATGACAAAACCTCCACATAACCAGAGTATGTGATCATTATGTATGTTTCAGAAATACTGTACCTTGCTACAGCATGTTTGGATCTCCAAGGGATTTAAGGTACCTGGAAATTCAAGATAATTTCATGAAGGCACTAAATCCACACTTCTCAGTTCTACTCCTTTTTTGGGTTGTCATTTAGTGATTTCTATGCTGAATATACCCACTGCACTGGTAACTGGATTTTTTTTTTAATTATTACTTCGTCCATTTTTTCAGGTCTTGCTGGATCATTGATTGCTGTCAGCAGGAGATTTTTCCAGCAAATTATGTCTTCAGCTATACCTGAGTGACTCTGCTCAATTTAGCTCAGCAATTGGAACTTAATTAAAAATTCTTTTAAGAATGTGCTGGCCAGAAAAGACTCATCATGTCAGAACAGCATTCACTTTGCAGCACTGATAGGAACACAAACTAATAAAAACCTTTTGTTCACACTAAAATGAATGCCCTGGACTCTCACTAGACAGTAGAACCAACTGATGAGAGATGAGAATCATATCAGTGGGCAGATCTGTTCTGCAAGAATTACTCTATTCAGACAATCACTTTCCAAATTAAAAAAACATCAAATAAAGGGAATCTCCATTACTACAACAGAATATATAATTTTAATATACTTCCCCTGACAGAGCCAAAATGTATGTGAAATGCACCCAAAGTTATTCAGAGCACAAAATTTTTCATTCTGTCCTTTCCAAATGGGCATTTCATTTATTTTGACCTTTAATCCATTGCTTGGTTAATTTCTTCTCTTTGTGTGATTACACACAATGCAGCTGAATGTATCTTTCTACACAGATACCTAAAATTACCTTTTTTTAGGCTATTACATCACCCTAAATTCCAATACATAGATACACTGATTTTGTGGCACTAAGATGATTGTGAGAGTTTTATTTCTACTTATAGTCTGGTTTTCTACCAGAGATAGATCTAATGGTTCCACAAGAGCAAACTGAGAAAAGACGAAGAATACCATCAAAAAAAACCTTAACTTTCCTAGGCTGGTGCTGGTCTGCACTGGAAAAATTTCAGAGGTCCACAGGTCAAAACAATTGGAATAAATGTAGCAAAAGCCTCGAAGTCTGACAAACTTGGCTGAAAATGCCAAATTAAAAGACCCCTGAATTTAAGATTTTACTTTCTGCATATGCTTACCATTACTATTTTTATATTCTCACAGATAGCACAATCCTATGCTGAATGCTAAAATTCTTGAAAAGAGGGTTGAATATGCACTCAAAATTAACTGGATTTAATACATTCCTAATTTTCTCTTACATACTTTTCTATTCTAAGTCATACCTTTTAGCTTGATTAACCACAAACACTCAAGTATAACTTTTAAGTAAAATAACCAACAAGATGTCATGAAAAATATTACATTCTGTTCTATATTCTATATTTAAAGTTTGAATTTCTTTAAGACATCCTGTTTCCAGTTATCAATGAAATTATTTCCATGATCAGGCAAAATAACACAAAGTAGGATTTTAATCAAACATGCAATCTGCAATACAAGGCCAATTGATAAAGCAGATACATTAGTTTTACTAACTGCAACAGTGAATCTAACTGTAATGCTCAAAATTTTCAAATCAAGCTACTCTGCCACCAAATTCCTTGCAACTAATAATAAATACTCCTCTCTTTCACATTGTAATGCCTCTTTATATTGTAATGCCTGGTGGTCATTATCATTATCTCTGTTATTATATAGCTTTTATGAAAAAAGAAGGCCTAAAGGGAGACGTTTTATGATGCTTGATTCTTTATTCATCTTGATTTTTAATCTAGACTCCAAAGAGAAGTTCAAATTTCTGATTCAACTGTGTTAGGGTTAATGGAAAATCTCTCTTCACTCTTACAAGATTGTGCCACAGGCTTCAAACTGTTCCTTCTCTTTATTGTTCTTGCTATTTCAATTTTGCCTCAGTTTGTCTATGCCATCCAAAAGCGCCAGAAGAATCAATTTTATTTTATTAAACACTCACCTCAAACCACTGGCCATGTGACTGCATTTTAAGGATGACACAAGGATCTGGTTTTGAGAGGGCATCCCTGTCTGATATGCCTTTGCATGCAACTCGCAACTCCACTTTAGTCAGGCATGGGCTGTTAAAAATTCCCAGGGTATTGGCTGCTGATTCATAGATGTTGCTCATTTTCTTCATTCCTTGTTCTGAAAGAGAGAAAAGGTCTATTAAGGATGGTGCATGCACAGTACAGCCCTTCCTTCCACCTAGAAGCCAATGCAAATTTCTGTTTGACGATAATTGTGAATGAGAACCCCAGCATGAGGGAAAAAAAAGAAAATCAAAGGAATACCTACAGAAAAAAGAAATAATCATCTGTTTATAAGTAATCCAAGTTCAGAACAAAATTTTCTGCCATACCTGTAAACTCTAGGGGTGAACTTTGATCTCAACTTCCAGCTCTGTTCCTGCTTATAGAGCTGTTTCCCCAGGCCAAAGGATAGACAGACAGGATGGTAATTCCATATTTCTTATGATAACACCTTAATGAGGCTAAATTAAATTTGTTCAGTGCTCCTCCGATCTGCTTTTATTTCTCCCTATTCCTTCTAAAGAGTATGCACTTCTTCTCACACAAACCTTAGGCACAAATGCCATAGAAGGCCGCTTTCATACCAGCCTTAAATTCCAAAATACATTTCATTGTTTCCACTTACTACAGAAGATTACCTCCCTCCATTTCTAAGCAAGTAGCCAAGATTGATGTCAAGATTGATGTACTAAACAGAAGGGCAGGATATTTATGCTGGCATGTCTTCTTGTTACGGAGTGTTTGCTCTTTTGGGTCAGGAATTAGAGTTACATGAACACAGATAGCTGGAATAACAGGGACCTCCAACCCTTACTTCATTATGAACACCACCACCAATCTTTCTTGTAGCTCAAGCCTGTTCTCTCAATGGAAGCAACAGAAACATTTTAACACAGAGCTCACCAAGAATCCCTATGTGACCATTTTTAGATCAATAGAGAAGAATATGGGAACACTGTAATTCACACATTTGTTCTGAGCTTCACAGCCTGACCCTTTAAAACCTGTCTCCTAGTACATGGATTAGCGCCGTCATCACCTTACCCCATTACAGAACAGCCACAAAAAATGAATCTTGTACTTCTAGAGGGCAGATTTGTCTTGACATTTTATCAGCAAGATATTTTAGTGGTCCGTTTCAAACCTTTTCACTGTCTATTCCACAACACCCTGTTCTCAGAGTTTAATGATTTTTGAGAACTGTTTTGATAATTACATTTCAGAGATATGGAAATTAAAGTGAAGTTTTCTTCCCCAAATCTGCTAAATTAAAAATAAACACGAACACCACAAAATCACACCTATCCAGTTTTCCTATGAGTTAGAAAGGCAAAATTGGGAAGGTATTTCTCAATTCAGAGTAAGAGGAGTTGGCAATACAGTGAGAACCTCTAATACACACAGAGACATTTCAGGAATGAAAGTCTAAATGATAAGGGAGATCATCTGCTCCCCCAGCAGAAGAGATAAAGGCTTATTAACAACTTACAGTTCTTCAAATCTATACAGCTAACTATACGACCATTGATGTGCTGTGAATACCCCATTCAGATATACGTGAGGTGAGCCTGAGTAGACCGTAACCACTCTCTGAAGCTCAGGCTCTACAGGCATATTTGAAATGTGAGACACACCATAGTGCCTGACATCCTAAGATCAAAACAGTCACCCTCAGCCCCTCCCAGTTACTCGTAAATATTGTCACCTAAACTACAGTAAATCAAACTTCCTTGGATTTACTGCTAGGAAGAAACATGACTGAGATAATAGGTGAAACTTAACAACATATGGAAAAGGTAATGATATTGGGCTACGTTATAAAGTGAGGGACTGGAGATACTGTTGTCTAATTATTCGTCTTATAATCCCATCTCCTTCAGAAAGCTGCTCAACAAGCTCATCCCACACATTTACAAGACATTTTTACAAGCTGCCCTTTCCAAATTGAAATCCATTTGGAAATTGGGTTAATTCTGTCTCATGCACATCATACATCATTAATAAAATGTCATCCTTTGTGCAGAAATAGGCTGGTGATTTAATTAAACTGGATGATTTCAACACTGAAGAGAAGAGGAAAAAGTAGCAGAGTGAGGGGGAGAGATGTATTTTTTTCTTCCTCCTACAATAATTATACACTGAATTTTCAGAACAGCAGGTAAGTATGAAAATTATATTTCTTTTTATCACTACAACTATTATTTCAGCTTTTGCAAGTTCCAAATTTATCAATGGAAAATATCAAGCCACAGCCTTATTCTTTTGTCTCATTATATTCTTCTTTTAATATAATCACCAGCTTGGGCTGTTGTGCTGATGTCACATCACCAGGAAGCTGGAGGCCTGGAAAATAGATTTTGAGCCTACTGAAAGTAGCTAAAAAAGGTATTATTTTGCACAAACATAGACAAGTTAGATTGTGTAAGAAGTTTTTTGTCAATTAACTACATACATTATTGATGGAGGAAAATTCATTCTTCTTTGCTACAAACTCTTCCATTTTCAGTTCATTAGAACCTCATTATTCCTTCTATGTCCACACGGCTTCAATATTCATTGAACAAGGAGGAAAGCAATAGCACAGATACAGAAAGTAAGGGAAATAAGCAATAGGTCACATACTACTAAACTTTTCATTTTGTTGCTGCATACATTCTCTCTCATTTTCTCTGGAAAAGAGGGACGTGGTGGATCATATGCTTCCCACACAAACTTATTAGCCAGTGCTAGACTGAACAGAATGGGGAACCAAACCAGGCCTTCTGTTTTCACCTCTCCATGGTGAAATACCAAGAAGCCAGTACCAACTGGAAAAAAAATTAAAAGTGCACTGTGCTGAAATTGAAACATACTAGGTTACAAAGAAAAACCAAACAACAACAACAAAAAACCCTCAAACAAAAAAACCCAACCGCCCCCAAGCAAAACCAAAACACAACCCCAAAGAATGCGTCAGATAACAAGAAAAAGTGAGATCCTTGAAGACAGGTCTCTGTCTCCACTCTCTCCAACATATTCTATATCTGGCATACTTAGAGCTCATTTACTAGAAATTAATGTGCTCTTTTGACCTTTTTAAAGAGATTCATGGCTCAAAGTGATCTTATTAATATATATGATGAAATGGGCAATTAAGGACATGAAGCCAAATTCTTCTCAGTATGCCCAGTGAACGGACAAGAGGAAAACAGCACAAATTGAAATTCAGGAAATTCTGATTAAAAGGAAACTTTTTACTCTAAGTTTGGTTGAACACTGCAACATGATTATTGGAGATCTTGTAGAGTCTTCATCCTTAGAGATATCCCAAACTTGTTTGGACATGGCCCTGAGCAACCTGCTTTAAGCAGAGGCTTAGAATAGATGATCTGCAGAGATCCCTTCCGACCTCTTCTACTCCATGACTAAGGAGAAAACAATCAAATTATAAACTTTTTAGGGTACAGATTGTCTCTATGATTTGTTATTGAGTACCAATCGATGATTTAGGTCCCTTGGCTCCAAAGCCATGCAGAAAACCAAAATATATACATGAGCCCAGCATTTCTGGTACAAAGTAGTGCTACAAAGGTTCCCACACGTAGGTATTTCATTAAAAGCAACAGCACACAAGTTCAGAAAATTGTGCCTGCCTAGATACCTAGATTACAGTGAAATTAAGTCTTATACATTTGACAGCTACATCTTTCTCTATTCAGGGGGACTAAATAGCTTAAAAATGTTCAGTCATCTAGTGCCTGCTGAAGTAAAGATTTTTGTGACATGGAACACAACCAGCACATGTTTCTCTCCAGGATCTAAAAGACTTGAATTCAGCTCACACAATCAGATCCACCTTGTTGTAAAATGGTGATCCACATAACCTCACCACAAACTCATAACCAGGCTCCTTAGATTCACCATGAAATAAATCTAAGATGCTATCTGAATTCAGACTTCAAGCTTTCTCATTTGCCCACAGAATCATTTTGCTCTCCTACACACACAATGTCCAAAATGCTTTTCTGCAAGTTGTCTGGGTGAAGAATGAAGGGACTTCTCTCTACAGCACCTTGTGAAGAATCAGGGAAACATTCTCACTCAGCCTCACCTTCAGTTCAGGTAATAAGTGAGCAGCAAATGAGAAAGATGCTGAGATTAAAAGCAGTAACCAGACTGCTTTGCATTTAGAAAAAGGTCTTGTTATTTATGAACCTGTACTCCAGACCAAACTAAACACAAATGGATTTGGGTGTTGCACGTTTCCCATCATCGTATATTGAGAGCTGCTTCTGAATTATTTTACAGGCACTTGGGTCATGAAATGAAAATGAGCTAATAGCATCTGTCTGCTTCTAGAAGTAAACAGCAAGACTCTGCTCCTGGAAAGGTAAATTATGTTTGCAGTATGTGCACATGGTGGGAAATACTAATAGTAGAGTTACATGAAATAAGAGCTGTAAATAAGTGCCTCCAAAAGAGAGTAGGCCTAAAAGCACTGGATGTTGTGGCACTAGTTACTCATATTAATACATATAAATTATATATTGTGGAGACATTAAGCATTCAAAATACATGAACAGCTTAATTCTCAAGACAGAAAGCTTTGTACCTACAGCTTCTGGATCTTCCAGGGGTTAAAGTCTAATAAACGGAAATATGAAAAGCAAGTCTACAGTTAGAAGCTTAAAATTAATAAAACGCAGATCAAGTTAAATAAAATACAGTAAGAGCAAGATTTATAGAAAAGGCTGAAATTATGTTGGGTGTTCAGGTAGAAGAGTTTTAAAAAGTTCCTCTGCTTAGTGACCTGTTCAGCTCCAGCAATATGTAGGCCATGGACCCCTTCAGGGAATGATACGAATTGAGATAGGTAATTATTTTCCTTTGAGAAATATTATGTAATTGGGAATTCCCACTCTCTAGTAATTGCTCTACCAGTTGTTGGCACCAAGGCTTCGTTAGTGGTGAAAAGCAAATCCATTCCTTTGTATTCAGCTGTAAATAAGCTTTGTACAAATGGGCAAAGGTGGGAATTTATCAGGAGGTACTGATTCAGCAAGTTCATTGAATTAATATTCCATGTGCTTAATCAGGAGCTCACTAAGACACCTGGCTTGCCGAGGTCTGAACAGAGACCCCAGCATGATAAGGAAAGCAGACCTATCTTTATTGCAATATGTTGTAAGGTTTTTCTATTATGTCTAATCTTTGTTGCTGCTGCAGCCATTGCCTTGGCCTTTCTCTGTACATCTCTGGAAATGTCTCATGAACAATCAGTGCTATCTTAAAATGTAGTCATTCAATTACTTATCTTTGACCACGTTCCTAGATTCCTGGTTATCAGCCATATCTCAAATCACTGCATAAGACTCTCTTTCTGTTGGCATATAAAAAAATTACCCTGATCAACATCAACTATATTATAAATTGCTACAGAAGTCTAAATTATCATAGATAATATAGACAAAAATGCCAGCTGACAAATTAATTCGAATACGAATTATTGTGTAATGAAAAGTCAATAGGTTAGCTAGACCTCTCCACAGGATACTTTGTGCAATTAAAAACACAATTTTTCCTCCTTCACTTTGATTATGTGACAACTATTAACAAAGATTTACTTTAAGTTACACCTATCAGAGTTTGATAAAGGCCTTTTAAAAATGAGCAATACATTCAGTAAAAAAGGGGAATGTGGAGAATCCCCAGTAATGCTATTGTGAACAATGTGACATATCTGATAATGCAAGTAATCTATTTGGACAGAAGGGGAGAAGGTTCAGAACAAAGTGCCAGCAGTGTAAATGGAAATACACACACACTGACAGTTCAAAGGGACTCATTACCATAGAACCAGCTGGTTCCATTACAAGGGGAGAAGGGAAAGTCACTGGAAAGAAATTGAGACATCTAATGCATGACAAAACGCTGTACAAAAGTGTACTGCACCTGTACAAATAACCCCATTTCAGTTAGGAGAGAGAAGATCCCCATGATAACTGGAGCACTGGGAGATGCTTGAATGTGCCCAGTTCTGGATGCTCTGAGCGGCTCCCACTGAAGTCAGACTCAGTGCAATGCAAAGCATCTGTAAGAGTCAGTGCTAAAATACATATATTCCATTATCCTCTACTGGAAGAGCAAATCTAGGATTCACTCCGGCTCCTTTAGCATGCAGGTAATGCCATCAGACACCTCGTACTTAGAGTTCCCACTGTCTTCCTTCTTACAATGCTGTAAAATATGCAGGGGAAGAGAAATCAAAAATCACTAGTACAGAAAACATGAGACTGAACAAATAAAAGATCAAAATAACTTTCCTAGGGTTTAATGCAGGTAGCTCCTCTACCAGAAAGCAGTATCAGTGCTCACTACTGGAAAAGCAGCAGAGATTTTCTCACAGAATTAACCAAAGTCTGCTTCATTTACATTCACTGGATTTGTACCAGTCACAAGGAGTATGCCTCTCCCGCAGCAAGGCTGGCTCACAGGCTGGCTACAGAGGGCGTGTATTTGGGCTTGTTTATAAAATGACACCTTCTAAGGCAGTGTGTTCCTTTAATACGATATCAGAATGTATTTTATTTGGAACAGTGTAAGGCTAGAGAGAAAACAGACTGATTCATGTATGCTGACACACAGTAACACACAATTGTCCTCTTATCCAGTCTTGTTTCCTTAAATATTCCGGTCCAAAACCTTCACTTGCAACTCTATACTGTCAAGCAAAAACAATAAATAGCTTGAGTGCTCCTCTTCCAAATCATGAAAATGGCATATTTTACCTCAAAACATTAACAAAAGTGGGTTTGTTCTTAATTTTATTTCTATTTTCAAAACCATTAGAACTGATGTTCTACAGCCCTTTCTTACCATTATAAAAGTTAAAAATGTATTTAAAAAGCAAGAGAAAGAAATGCCAGAAAACTTTAGACTGTCCTATACCATGACTCCCTGAGCTGTGATTTATGAGCAGAACTGAATAATATGAAGCCCTAGTAAAATTCAAGCTGCCACAAGTAAATGATTTACCTGCTGGTTAGGGTACTGGTTCTCAAACTCTGGAGGTTCTACTCTTGAGATAATACCTGAAGCATAAGCAGCTGTAAGCACAGGAATTAAGCATCGATAAAAAGCTCAGGACCACTGAATCCACTTCAAACACCACACTGGGGAATTACAGACACACAAAACCACCAAATCTACTATATGCAAGTGGTTTGTGAATATAAGTGTCATGTAAGCCTAGTAAATCAGAGAAATGTAATTGAATCTCTCTGTCCCTCTAATCAACAATTTCAAAGCTACTACCATCTGATACTTATTTGACTACTTATCACTAAAAGCCATTACAATTTTCTTAGGCTTTTCATTTCAGTTTGCTGCTTGCACTATGTGACATATCAAATGAAACACAGGAACAAAAGTACATTCACTCCAAGGATACGTGTTTGCTGCTTTTTTAAAATTGCTTCTCCCAATCAGATATTAAGAGGAAAAATAAAAGTGTCTTAGCAAGAAATGAAGCTTGACAATACAGTTACTTATCCAAGAATCTTAAATAATTGGATACTCTGCTATACTTCAAAGAAAGATAAGCCTGGAACAAAATCAAACAATCATAGCACTCTACGGTGTAGCAGTCAAAATTCTGATATCAAATAATTCCACCTGAGAGCCTTCAGAACATGTTTGAGGGAAAATAATTCTTGAAATAATTAAACAGTTCTGAACAACAAGAAAGATGTATAGTCTACTATGTTAATCCTTGCCTTATCATCTGCACTTACATAAAATATTTTTGAAATTAAAATTACACTTTATCCACCCTGCAAAAGCACACTGTCTTTAAGCTAGAGGAGAATCACAGAATTGTTTAGGTTGAAAAGACCCCTGATGTCATTCAATCCAGCCATTAACCCGACACTGCCAAGTCCACCACTAATCCATGTCCCTAATCACCACATCGACATCAACACCTCTTTTAAGCGCCTGCAAAGACGGCGTGTCAACCACTTCCCTGGGCAGCCTGTTCCAGTGCTCTACAACCCTTTCGGTGAAGAATTTTTCTCTTAATATCCAATCTAAACCTCCCCTAGTGCAACTTGAGGCCATTTCCTCTTGTAGTATTGCTTGTTACTTGGAAATGAAGCAGCAAGTTGTGTTCCTCAGCTATACTCAATTACACCAAAGTATGTATACAAACACATGTAATGCCTGAACGAGTTTATCCTTTTACAGATGTAACATATTGCAAACTGCTAATTTTCCTCAACAGATGGCTATAGCGGCTCTTTCTGTAGTATAAAAATGATTCTACAAGAGAAGCTGCTTCCAGCTCCTGATCCAAAGACAGGCACATCAAAACAGTAGTGAAAAAGCACTTCCCATTTACTGTTTAGTTCTTGCATTTACAATAGAACCAGAAGGTATACCTGCTGTAAGTTGGCTCAGGGCTTCCTAGCAGTGTGAGAAAAACTGAATTTATCGATTGCACAGGAGTGCTTCTGGGGCCACACTGAGCCCAAGACTGGGACAGAGGTTTAAAGTCAAATCACTCTGTCAGATAGGGCAGGAGAAGAAAGGGAGCAATGGATAGTGCTGCAAGCAGTTGCTCCCTCACTTCATAGTTGCTCCCCTGAGATCTTTGATCCCTTTGTCAGCAACAAGCAGAACTCCTATGGCCTACCAGGACTTTGACAGACAAGGAGCAACTTGCCCACCCTCAGGGGCCTGCTGGGTAATAAACACCTTTACCTAATGGCTGGAGCCAGTCCTGACTTCATTCTTTTCCCAACAGAGGTTAAGGAACAACACACTGGGTTTGTACCACTAGTTTAAGTTAGACCCTGAGCCTTTCTCACCTTCTTGTCATTTACTTACTTTCTATTTTCAAGATCCTTGATCAAATATTTGAGCAGTCACCCATGAAACTTAGGCCAAGCACACATTGCCACTGTCTCAGCTAAATCAGCAAGGGATATGATCACATTGCAGCTCCAAGTGCAGGCACAAGAAAATCCTAAAGGAGAAGCAGCTGTGACAGCCAAATTATATTTATATGGAGAGTGTTAATTTCTTTCCTAGATTCATTTCTACGAGCTTAGTCTGACTTTCCTCTAGGAAGTTACATCCTTCTCCATATTGGGAGTGTTTTGCAATCACCACCATACTATGATAGATTCAGCCTCTAAAAAAGCCAGTAGCTATTTTTGGTATCTAATTGATTCACAAAAGAATTGCAGCATGCTGTCAGCAAAAAGTCCTACCAGTGCCAAATGTACCGCTGGTGCCAGTGCCGTGCCATTCCTCTGCTGGTGTGTCCATGCTTCCCAGGATCTGTGCTCTACTGAGCTACCAAAGATGGGTCCTAATGCGTCAGGACAGAGCGCAGCCTCACAGAGATCCTAACCTGGGCCCTGGAAGCAACAGAGCTTTGTCAGCAATGTTATAGTAGACCTACTTCCTTCTGACACAGTGCCAAGGCTTTGGCTAAATAACACTTTCAGAAACAAATTCTAAAAATCCAAGCCACTAAGAATGTTCAAATGTTTTCCTCATGAACTCTCGGGATGTGAGAAATATGTTTTGTCAGCAACTAATAAAGATGAGAAGCAAGATACCTGGAAGGGCTTTTATAAAACTTCATCTGACACATGGTTGTGTCTTAAGCATTTCTAAAAGGAACCTATGAGTACACTCAAGACTTATGTCTTCCTTTTGAAATCTGCAAGTCCCCATCAGTCATTGTTAGCATACATTGACAACGAAAGGGCAAAACAAACAATTCAGTTCTGATAGTTATTACAGAGTTAGAGGCAGAGGGAAGGGGGTCTCAATTCCTAAAAGGATGCACCCAAAATAATGAACTCACATAATCAGTATTGATGGAAGTCTTAACTGCCAACTGCCACATGCAAAAAAGGCCGTAACACCTGCTGGTCTTGACATCACTGCCTGGTAGGAGAACACTTCATGAAGTTCACATTAGGCAAGCAATACCCCTAAGATTTGGGCACACATTACACACGGCTTCACCTACATTCATCTGTATTTAAAGGACAGATTTATACAAAGTGCAATAAAGTCCATAAACCACCCACTAACTGAGAGAAAGGAATGCTGATAAGCCAACAGTGATGGCACTCAAGGGAGAAGAGACACGAGAGGCTGGTATTAAAGACCCAGCCAGATGTTTTCACAAGTGCAATCACTATGGTCATATTATCTAAGGGATAGTTCTGTACCAATTGGGAATTAAAAGTTGTTTCCAGGCTTTCTCTCCAGACCAATGAAACTGTTAATTCCTTCCCTCACCTGCCCTCTGCAGAATATGATACCTCTTCAAACAGAAATTTATCTACTCTTTTTCAATGTTTGTTGAGAGATAGTTGCAAAGCATCAGGGACATAAGGAATGGTAGAGCAGGGTCACCATGATATTTCCCAAGAGCACAGAAGAGTAGAAGCCTCAATAGATATCCCATCATGCCAAAAAGGAGTGGTAATAACTAAACTAAACTTGGTCCCAAATATTCCATGAGAGATGTCACAAAATTGTAAACATGCTAAAACCTTTTTGCTCAAAGCAGAAAGCAATATATTCCTTGTTCAAGTATTTATATCTGGATTTTAACTCTGAAAGGACAGCCATCAGGCTCCCCTATACCTACCTATTTTTAGAATTAGGAATATGCATATTGGTAGTAACCAAAATGCAACTGTACAAACAGAAAATACTCAAATACTCAGAGATATTTTTCATCATTTAAAAAAATGATAATTTCATAATTTCATATAACTACTGGTCTAATGCATGAACATGTTTCAGTGTACACAAGTATAGGGTAACTCCAAAATGAAGAGCTTTTAAAAGCCTTCATAAGTATGGAATCCAATATCCTAATTTTTGTTCATCTGAAGTAGTAGAACACTTGTTTTTTATTTTCTTCTCTAGTGTCAGCAGCCCCCATAGGTAAAGGTGCTTGGAGAGGAAAAGAACAAAGAAAAAACCCACACAAATTAAAAATAGAAAACATGGGTAATAGTAAATGCATGTCCTCACAAATCAGCCCATCCAATTCATGTCCACCAAAATCTCAGTGACAGATACCTTTTTAACTTCTTTTTCATATCAAATCCAGCCTTGGATATCTATGGAAAAGATGTACTAAAAAATCCTGAAATATTCTGAAAAGATATGCACTTTTACAAGAATTTTGCTGTTTCAGTCATAAGCACTCTTTTCCAATTACAAAGATTACAGCAACTCAGATCTGACCCAGTGAATGATGGATGACACTCTTTATACTCTGGAGTCAACATTCAAATTTTACCTATAATTTCTGCCCTCTACATAAATTGGGTTACACAATAACGAGGTGCTTGACTGCTGTTGCATTAAGCCTGTAATGAGACTGAATGCACAGTCATACCATTTAGTGTTTTAAATTGCTTCAACTTTGGAGTAAATATATCAACAAAGACCGAGCTGGGATATTAAATGTAGAGCAGTACATCAAAATAAGACGTTAACTTGCTGATGTTACGTGAAAATTATTTCCATATTTCACTGAAGAATTCTTCAAATGATTCACTTGTGTAATATGTTATTAAATGAAGCACATAGAGGCATCTTAAACATTAACTTAATTGAAGGTAGAAATAACACAGGCAAATATTTAATACTTACTGAAGGAAAACTCCAATTCTTCTCATAGGATTTTTACCGTAAGGTAGAAAGCCTGACATGAATTATATTTCCTACCTATACTGGCTCTTAATTTTACGTTTTACAAGAACATGGGTATTTTACAACATGCTGAGAGAAATGTTCCAGTCAGATGCTTACTGCAGCATTTCTTATTTAGCTACTTCCACTATGAAGTTTCTACTTGTTTTTTCCATTCGTCCCCTTTTTCAGCCTCCAAGCAGCCATGTTCTTTCCATCTATGGTAAGTAACCTATGACTTCAGACTTCTGCCAAGATTATCCTTCCAAGTGAAATAGGTTGCCCAAGCAAATTCTCAGATTGGTTTGAATATACATACATCATGTTTCCCAATAATACTGCAAAGGAGCTCTTTAATTGTAATTTTCCTTGCTACCTCTTATGCCTCCTGCCAAACATCCAACACTGTTCCTCCAAGAAGACCCTGGGTGCTTCTTCTCAGATGACAGCACTAAGATCACATTCCCTTGGCCTTCTCCTTGTAACACTGAACAAAGCTAGGATCCTTCCAGGACTCCCTTTGACTTTACTGACTTACTCAGCTGGTATGTCAGATTGTCTGGTTAACTCAGTTAAAAAAATTTAGGACTAAAAAGGAAAAAGATCACTGCAATTTCCTGCACAGTATGGGCAGAAGATGAGTTTTCAAAGACTATAGCTAGATTAAACAAGCAGCATATTCCCAATTGGACCTGCATCCATAAATTATTTTGCAGAAAGCCATTTGCAATGACAACTTTGGCTGGTCAAACCCTACAAACAAAAATGCAAGCTCTTGAATACCTCACTTACACACTGCCTACAGAGTAACTATCAATATAGAGACAAACATCTTTTACAGGGGTGCAGTACTTCCCATGCTCTCCTTTAAGGCACACTCAAGAAAGGTTATACAAATTATTTAAAGTTTAGTCTGGCTGTTATAATGATGTTTCTGAGCAGAAGGGTGGCTTAATAGAACACAGTGATAAATAGGGAGGACTGTTTAAAACCTTATCTTTCACTCCTTGGTATTCTGAATTCCTGAATAAGTCCTTTCAGTCAGTGAACACATTTTGAACTCAAATGGTATCTTGAGACTTTTTTTCCCCCCCCATAATTCTGTTTAATCAAAGATTGCGATGAGAACATTAAATATTTAAAGTTGCTTTTACTTTCTGATTGTTCAAAATGGGGTTTAATTTCTGCTTGCCATATTTTCAAATTAAAACTCTGATTTAAATTGGTGTGCAATTCTAAGGGTAATAACCTTTTTTTTCCTCTGCTTATCAATCTGCTGTCCAGTACAATTAGTATTTCTTATTATATGAGATTTAGCAGTTTGCTAGAAAGACTTCAGTCTTAGCTTCAACCTTATGTCCAAAATGAAAACACTTCAAGTCTGCCCATTACATAAAATTGTCTAGGAAAGTTACAAGTAGTTTGGTGACAAACTTATAGAAACAGAGTCTAGTAAAGGCTCTTAGTTTGTTATCAATATCATGGGTTTCTTAATTGCCACATAGATTTTAACTTTGCTGGCACTTGTGTTTCCTGTTGGATGCTCTCCTTGCCTTTCCCCAGTAATTTAGGCAGTAACCAAAGAGTGGGATCAGAGAAGAAGTTGTATTTTCTATTGCCTTATTTCAAATATTCTCATCTTCAAAAAAGTACTTTGTACTTTTCAAAACAGTAGCCTCAAACTCCCTTAAAGTTATGATAAAAGCTCCAAGATATCAGAACCTAATTTTGTTGTCCCCATCCAAAAACAGAGGATACTATCATTAGAATTAGACAGAGGATGACACAAAAGTTTTCTGTCAAAGAAAAAAACCAGAAAATGCTACTGAAAAACCAGCTTTAAGTTAGTAAAAAAAAATAAAAATAGTTATAATCATGCTAAGATTTGTCTAGCAAAGGTTAAAAGACCACAAAATCATCTTTTTAATCTGGCTGCATGAAAACTCAAAATATTTTGCTCAAATATCATTCCATTTCTCACCCACTAGTCAGGCATTTTTGCCTGACTTTTGCCATGTGTAAAATAATTCTATTTAAGCCAAGCCATTTGCAGTGGTGTATTTCTGGAAATGCTAACCCTTCATTTATAATTATGTTAAGTCAAGGAATCCTTGATATTGCCCCTCAAACACCCACAGGCTTAAAACTCCTAAGCTGACACAGCAGAGACCCCAAGTGGGAGAAACTCATCCCTGTTCTGTCACTCCAATATCTTCTTCATTTACAGTAAAATACACAATAGTGCATACAAATAACAAACAATGGGTAAAACAGCTTTACTTACCTAACAGCCATTATCCCTTAGACAATTAAGCTTTGGCTTCATATAGCACTATGACTATCAGAATTCAAACATTTGGGTAATGCAATTTATGGTGGAAAGGATGTGGAAAATAGGAGCTACATATTAGTTGGTGGTTTGTTGCACTACAAAACTATTAGCACTTACTTGTGCCTGCCCAGTTCGTTCAGATGAGATCACAAATGCCCATACACCCCTGTCTGGTTACAGGCAGACCACAAATATGCCTGTGAGTACCGTGCTTACCAGTGACCCAGAGGGAGGAAGCAGCACCTCTGGCCAGCTGTCTCCCTGATGATCATGGGGAGTCAAGACAGGCATCTGTTCTACAAACCACATTTTAAAATAAGGGAAAATGTATTCAGTTAGAAAGCGAGTTCCACATTGTCCTTCATTGAGCCTGTGCTTACCCAAACAGCCGGTAGGATTTCCTATACTCCTCCACCTTAGATGAGCAAATTTTTAGGTACAAATAACTGCACTGGATTCTACTTCACTAATTCCAATTCAAAACATAGTCCCCACAAGAAGTAATGAAGCTCATTTATCAACCAGTTGCCTGAGGCACTCAGAGATGACCTCCAACTAAGCACAAGATATCAATGACCCAACCTATTCAAAAACAGGACAATATTTACAAACCACAAAAGGTAAGAAAGACTAAAGCCATTTCCCCATCTTTGCCTCAAAATAAAAGATCCAAATAAAAACCACATAAAACTCTAGCCTTCAGAGAGGATATGAGGTCTAAATACACAGTTTCTGTGACTGAACCAGCTCCTGTGAAATTGGAGAGGAGCTACTCTTTTTCCAGTAGCCAATGTTCTTTCTCAAGGGTAAGATTTGGAATACTCATTTTATCCTCTACTGCCAACAGAGTAGCTGTACCCATATGCTCTTTGGTTAGAAAAGAAGTATTTGGCAAAACAGCTCATCTTGCCATTTATAGAAACAGACCAGCTGCTTCCCTTTTGGAGTGACACTGAGGTTGGAGTGGCTGGGACTTCCACAACCACACTGACCACAATCAAAATCCTTGTCACCTCCAGAGCCAAAAGCTTAGATCTGATACAGGTAGTATTTTTCCAAAGGTATATTGTACTAGAAAAGCACAAAATACCCAAAGTGCACCTTTTAATTCCCCTAGATCAGTTATTCTATGGTATTTAGTGGGATTATTGATACTGTGACTCTAGCATGGTCAAAGAGGACCAGAAAAGCCATGAGAGAGGTAAGAAAAGGACACAGATCATTAGAGATTAATTATGAACATAGCAAGGTGTTCCTGTCCCAAACACCCCTGTTGTGGGAGCTCAGACATGTGACATGCTGCAGAATTGAAACTCTTGAGAAGACAGAAGCCAGTATTCCCCTCAAAAAACACAGGAAGCAATGGTTCCCATGAAACCCTTTTAGAAACTGTCTGCTTCTGACTTTCCTCTTCTATTTATTTTTCTTTGCCAAACTCATCACAGTCCTGTCCCAGCTCCACCTTGGCCAGCTTCCCAACCTTTTTTTGACTGCAACGTCACTCCTATTGCCGGCTACGGACAGCAGAGTCGGCTGGTCTAGAATGAGATTTACTAGAAGACAGGTGGAGTGAAGAGAACACACACAGCATGGCCCTAACATTTTCTCTCTCCAACACAGGTGCTTTTTTTTAGATAGGATTCAATCATCTAGCAAGACAAATAAGAAAGTAGATCTGGACTGATGAATCAAACGTATCCTGTAAATTTCCCTGCACAAAGTCTGCAGCTGCTCCGAAGAGGGTGATGATTACTACAGGTGACCATAATTATACTAGGCCCACTCGTCTTCACTCAAAAAAGGGAAGTAAGGTCTCTGCATTTTCCCTTCAGAGCAACAAGGAACAAAATTTTAAAAAAACAGGTGTTTTCTATACCAGTCTAAGAGAAAACCATCCTTTCATGAGATTTTGGTCATATTAGGTCAAACCAGAAAGAAGAAATAACACCCACTGGCTGGTAACAAGTATGCAATACAAATGGAAATCCATGTTTGTAGAAGAACGTTGTTTGCTACGTAAATTTTGTTGAACAGCAAATACACTGAGCCCATTACCACTTTCTTCATGGACATTCTGTAAACACAGGGAGACACATCACATAAAGTATCCATTCAAAACTATTTGCTCAGTTGATATCATTTGATGGCTATAGAGTAGAATTTTTTCAGTGTTTCTGCACAGTTCTAGTGGCTTCCAAACCACAGTCTTCCCTCATATCTCAAGGTGTTCCAGTGATTTATTTGAGAGCCTTATCCCTGGCAGATGTGCTGTGCTGTTTTGGGCTGGGATTAAGCTAATTTTCCTCACAGTGGCTGGTATGGGGCAATGTTTTCTTTTGCAATAACAGTGTTGATAATAACAGGGAAGTTTTTTTATTGCTGATCAGGGCTTACACAGAGCCAAGGACTTTCCTACTCCTTATACCACCCCACCAGCAAATGGGCTGGGGTTCACATGGAGCTGGGAAGGGAAACAGCCAGGACAGCTGACCTCCATTGACCAAAGGGATATCCTGTACCATATGGCATCATGCTCAGCATATAAAGCAGGAGCAAGAAGAAGGAAGGCAAAGGCATTTGGAGTGATGGCATTCATTCTCCCAAACAACCATTAATGGAGAGGGAGCCCTGCTTTCCTGGGGATGGCTGAACACCTGCCTGTCCATGCCAGATGGATTCCTTTCTTTGCTTCGCCTGTTTGTGCAGCTTTCACTTTGCCCAATTAACTGTCTTTTTCTCAACCCATGAGTTTTACTCACTTCTACTCTTCCAATTCTCTCTCCCATCCCACCAGGGTGAGCAGCTGTGTAGTGCTTAGCTGCCAGCTGGGGTTAAACCACGACAGCTGCTGCACACTGAGAAATCAGATCAGACCCTTACAGTGAGTTTGCAACATACATATGGAAGTAGTAAGGACATGTCAGAGGAAAGGCTCTTGAAGCAACTGTTTTTCCAAAGATCTAAATAACTTTATGCTTCTTTTTACACCAATAATCTTTTAATTAAAAGTTAAGCAGTACAGCTAGAAAGATTTCCAAAATCCTGAACATTCTCTCAAGTGATATCCTAAGGCTTAAGTATTGTGACTCTTCCATCACAATTACACACAGGTTATACTATTTACCAAATGCTTTGTTCTTTGCAATTCCTTTCATTATAAAATAAATTGATTTTTTTTTAACCTAAATTTAGATCCTTTACATCAATTTTAATTGCATTTTTAGACTGGAACACAAATCTTTACTGTTTGGGGTTTTTTCACCTAAGGAGAAGTCTAATAACTGCATCAAGGATCACATTTGAACAATGAAGCATCCAGACAAATGTTAAAAAAAGAGAAAAAACATGAGGTTTTTAAATAATAGTTCTTAATGTAAAACCTTGCTTTTTATTATTTAGTATCTGGAAATAAAAATCCAACAAAAAGAAGTTTCTGAAACTAAGGGAGCTATACTGAAATCCTTCTTTTATGTGTCTTCCTATCAATGAAGTCAATGGAAAAGGAAAAAATTCAAGTCCAAATTGTGTCTGAATTTGAAGCCCACCCTAAATCTTGCTGAAGACAAAATAAAGATGTCATTTACATCACAGGGCTGTGGCATACCTGTATTAACTCACTTTTGCAGTATTTGACCTTTCCTACAGGCAAGTTATGGAGTGAGTCACCCACAAACCCGTTCGCTCTCAAAAAGAGTGGTAAAATTACCACTAAGGATGGCAAAGACTCTCCTGTTGCAGGACTGTCACAGAAAAAAGGGTCTATGAAAACTTCATAAAAACCAGTGTCACAACACACACAAACTGGAAGGCTCAATTAAGTAATTAATATGCAATATTTTGTTCTGGCATTCCCTGACCCTAAAATGCTTGGCTTTGCTTTTCAAAGCAGGGAGCTACTGCATGAAATATGACAGAGTTATTCAGAAAGCAAACCATAAGCAGACAATCCATCCAACAAATGTTTGGTGGTATGAACCACAGGCATCAAAAATACAGAAGGGTTTTTAATCGCACAGATATCTGCTGCTCATCATGCAGTGGAACCTCACAGCACCAGTAGACTTTCCTGCCTCCTACATGCCATAGAAAAGTAAAAGCTGTGCCAAAACACATTCCATGGCAGTGGGGTGTGCACAAAGGAGCTTTGCCCGTCCACTCTCAGTTCCTGTCACAAGGGAGAGCAATTTCTGCCAGACAATGGCTGCTGGCACAGGCACACAGTACTCAGACCTGTGCAGCAAGCACACTAAATGCAAAAGCTCTTCTGCCAGAAAGCACAGCCAGAGCAGCAGAGGTGACAGGAGGCAAGCATTTCATTAGGAAAGGGTTTGTTCATTGGTTACTCTGCTATAAATTATAGATGTAGAGCAAAAAAAAAAAGAAAAAAAAAAAGACAAAGAAGAAACCTCAGGTCCCATTCCAGACTGTAGCACAGCTATACACTGCTCATTTATGCATCCTTCCTGTTTTCTGGCATCTCTGCCTACCCTATTTTCTACCCTTAGCTCAGTTTCCATTTCTGCTCTTCATTTGAGCTAACATCACCAGTCTTCTACCAAATCTCCTTGTTCAAGTAGCTTCCAGTCTTGAGTGCTTTTCAACCCACTCTGCTCTCTTTCCCACTAGTTTTTTTTTGTTTTGGTTTGGGTTTTTTAGGGTTTATTTTTTGTGATGGGGTTTTGGGAGGAAGGAGAACAACACACTGGTTGGTTTGTTTCAAAAATAAACCCCTCCTTGCCTTTTGCTCCCCTCACCCAAAATCATCTTGCTCAAGAGGCTCTTGCAACCTTATTTAGCGGATGTTTTGGCTTTCCGTTGCAGTTAGGAACACAAATTCCAGCATAAAACTTTTTTAAAGTCAGTAGGCAACTTTTTTAAAGTCAGTAGTGTAGCATGAAGCGTCAGAAGACCTTAATAATAACTCTAGTGTATTTTTAATGTAAAGTGATGCAAAACAGCGTCCCAGCTTCATTAATATCATAGGTGCTAAAGACAAATTGTTGTGAAACCTGCAGCAAGATGGGCATAAATGTTTTCTGAGGAAAACAAATTAAGTTTTACGTTAAAATCATATTATGCCAATATTAAGAGAGGCATTTGTCTCTCCCAACCAATACATCAGAAGAAAAGCAACTCCTTGGAGTTTATCAGTGTTTTCATTTTTTAAAATAACATTTATACTTGCTTTCAGTATCCACCAAGATGAACTTCTGCTGGCATTACTGACCGAAATAATTTCATGTGACTCATCAATTTGCACAGGACTCTGTAAAGGTTCTCCTTTTTCTGAAGAAATTAGGGCTTCATTCAATCTCCATGGGTTTCTCTGGGTTTTCTTAATTTTTCATTTATCCATGAAAACAGAAGGTTGCAGGTCTGGAGTTATGTATAAACATAGAAGCCGAGAACTGAAAAGAAATCACTTGCCCATGTTATTTTAATTTGCTGGGAAAACTTAAACACTTGCATGAAGTGAGAAAGCTGTTAAGATACTATTTGCCATCCACTAACTAAAAATCCGAACAACTACACACACAAAAAAAAAAAAAAAAAAAAAAACCCCAAAAAAAAAAAAACATTTTTTAATNAAAAAACAACTCTGTTAATAACTTGACCTATTCAGTCAAGCATCACATTATATAAGAGCTCAAGATCAGCTAATACTGGAATTGTCCCAAGTTTCTGTTATGGCCCCTGCCAGCTCAATCAGTACCACTCAGTCCAGTTCACACATTTATCTACTGATAAGCACCAAGTGATCAATCAGTCCCAGTGGGGCACATATCAGATCAAATGATGGTGATAAAAGCTATCTAAACCCTTCACAATCACAGCACATCTCAATAAATCTTTTCAGTGTTAAGGTATTTGACAGTTTGGCTTCTTTACAAAGGTAAAAGGGAGCAGCTCATCCAAAACGTTTCATCATGGAGGTTTGGCCCTGGCAACATTCTCCCTGTTAAAGAGCTGGCCAGGAGGACAGACATCTTAATATTACACAAATATTCAATGAGCTGTAATATTAGTTCTCAAAGATGTATTGCAGCATCCTTCAAAGAGACCATGACAAGAGGAGATTTAAAAGAAAACCGTGATTTGTTTGTTAGATGCTGTGTTATTTTTTCCCCCTTAATATTACATTTCAGCCATTGCATTCATCAATAAACTTAGCAGGACGCTGCCTGACATTTTAAAATATGCAATCAATTATGAAAAGTCATGCTGTTTGAGAAAAAATTTATCCCATGTTGAAAATATGAATTTAGTGACTCTCCAAGCTTTTAAGCTAATCTTATTATCCACATAATAATGTCCAGGGGCATAACGGTCTCCAGAGGCACCAGGCCATTGTGTTAGTCACAGCGGAGTAAGCCTATAGAAAAAAAATAATTGCCTTGACCTTATCTAAAGTTTTCTGATGGAAACATCTGAAATCCAGCTTTTCAGACACGAGTGTTTGTTCGCACCCTCCTTTTACAGTGGCTGAAGGACAAGTGGAATTCTGGCCTCTGCTCTCAAATCCATTCTCACCAAAACTGCTAACCCACAGAGCTTGTTTAGACTACCACAGGCCAATCTTCTCACACAAAGCACAGCAAGCATATTCCTGGATGATCTGGATCCCCTTCCTAACAGCTGAGACTTTTACACTAAAGAGAATATTATTTCTTTCTTCAATTATGTACAAAGAGCAGAATGCACAGTGAAATCAATCAGTTACAAGTGCAGCCCTGCACCCAGGTGCACCCATCCTTGCTGTTCCTGATGTCAAAAGATCAGCTTTTTATATGTGAAAATGTTGGCAGCTCCTTTCATCTGAAGTGAAAGGGGCCTTACCAGCACTACTGTGACTGGGTTTAAACCTTTATGCAAACAAGCCTCGCTTAGAAGAACCCAGCTCCAATCTCGTTATTGCTCACCTAAGGCATGTGCTGCACTTGATAGGCTGTGAAGAAGAACAGCCATATTGATCCTGAGATTGTAGGATTGAAACTAGTGGGAACTGTTATAAAATTTTAATATATGTCATCTTCCAGACGAAAGGAGACTCCAGGGAGAGCTGACCTTTGAGTGCAGAAACATTAATAACATGTCAACAATGGGGTTACATTTTCGATACAAAAAATGATTTACAAAATTAGGGAGATTGCACTAAAACCAATTTACTAACATAGGGAGATTGCACTACAGTTACTCTCTAGAAGAAGAAAGTTTCTGCTAGGCTTAAGTGAATTTATGGGTTATATAAATTGAAACAACATGAAAAAACAGACCAAAATATGCTGATATAGTTGCCATTGATTTCAAGCAAATCTGTGCCAAGCAACAGTTCATAGTTGATGCAAGTGTTATCTCATCTTAACTTCTGACTATACACCCACAGTATTGGCACTGTTTTTAGCAGCAAAGTCCTCCTTCAACTTGTACCTTTCCATTCAGTCATTATTATTACGAGGGAGGAAAAAGCCTGCCTGCTCGAAATAATCAGTATATTCTCCATGAACAGAATTTCACAGAAAACAAAACTATTTGAAATTAAATTTAACAGATAGTTTTGCCAGAGGGGAAAAAAGGTGAAGGATCAGAGTACCTTAAAATTTCAGGGGATCTTATTAAGTCATCTAGTCAGACCCAAAGGATGGAATATTTAAAAAGACTAATAGCCTAATTTTAAAATTTCAGAATAATTTTGAAGGTGAAGCAGTCTTTGAAGTAATTGATGACATGCTTGTTTTTTAATATTTGCCTTGAAAAAACACGTGTAGAAAATTGGTCCTTTCAAACTAATCCCACCCTGTTCTATCCCAATTGCTCTGTTCATTATTTGTCCTTTGACAACATTATTCATCTTTTCCCACCATCTCTTAATTACGGGGCTCTAACCAGGCTTATATCCCCAATGGCTTAATTCTTTCCCCAACAAATTTCAATCTTCTCATACATTTGATAGTAAGAAAGATACTTTAAAAATATATATTAAAACCCACAACAAAGCAAACAAAACCAGTCAAACAAATGCCATGATCCTCAAAAGTGTTCTTCAAGAAGAAATTCAGTGTCTTCAGAGGAACAGCATTCAAGAAATGTATAAGCTCCAGAATGATCAATAATTCCTTTCATATTAAGAATATTCCTTATCTAGCTGTTCTACAGAATACATTCCATAGCATTGCACAGTACTCTAAACAAGTTTTACTAAAAATTCAGAATAAATATGACAAGTTTATTGATTCTTTTTCTGGTGTTTGCATTTCCTGTGACTCTGTCTGGCACTTACCAAGGAGGAACTGACAACTGACCTCTGGTAATAAGGGAATTATACAAGCATATATAAAGCATAGGCTGTGGCCACCATATATCTATGTTAATATTGACCTGGAAAATACTTCATGCATTAGACCTACTAATACCAATAACTGGAATATTCAGCCTTTTGCTGCAAAGTCACTTCAAGACAACATTACTGAGAAAAGTGTTTTCAGTTTAGTCAAGCTTAGAAACATTGCTGAAAAAGCAGTGGAAAGAAAATATGTATGTCTATACACAGATTTGGAGTAAAGCCATCTACTTCCCTGTTTTCACCAGCTTTGCACTGGTTGTCATGAGATGACGACGATCCTACACAAAGTCTGTATAGCAGAGATATTTCTGTCTTTGCACTGCATGAAACCATTTGCAGAGGTTTCCTATTTACTTTCCTGATCAATTATTCATTCACATATAGCTGCACAATGTGAGAGTTTTTAAAGCACATAAGACCTAGTTATTGTCCTAGGTTAAATAATTAAAGGATGGCCAGAATGTTTATCTGGGCATTTGCATCCAAGTAGGGCTGCTGGACAACCAGCAAACCCCAAATACTTTGCAAATAAAAGCATCACCAGGAAGGAGGATGGTATTAACCTTGAGGACCCAATATTCCTACTTTCTGCCAGCTCTCTCCTGCAGACCTCACAGTGAAAATTGAGAAAATCATAGTAAGTCTTTGTCACACAATGGACATCAGGAAGACGATTTCTGTCAGCTCTATTTAAGGCATTCTAGAGAGGGATGTGTCTTGTCCAGTCATGCTGAGAAGGAGAAAGAACTAGGGCTTAGGCAGGTTTAAATAGAAATATTAATATAGATGTTTTATTCATTAAATTCTTGTAAAAAAGTTATTACTTCAACTGATTGATCTATCAAGACCACAGAGCTAGGACTATATACTCCACAGCAGGTTAAAGTAGAGCTCCTCCATGTTTCACGTGTTCTTTTGTTGAGCGGTTGCTAAATGGATTTTTGTATTCAGTAACCCAAAACAATCTCCTGGTATAATTAATTTCATTTACCCTTTCTGATTTGGGATGTCTGGAAGTTCTAGACTACTTTAAGCCTTCCAGCAGAGGTATAGTCCCCCAAAAGAATGGTAGTCTTTAAGATGAAACAATTCTAAGGAGCCATAGAGACAAACTGTGTGTTGCTTGCAATTGCAATTGCTCACATTCTTCCTTCAAGTTAAACAAGAACTAACTTCTATTAGAGGATGTCATAATTACAGTTAAGGTACTCTATTCCTGTACCTACCTCTTACCTTGTCAGGATCACAGCGCAAGGTGCAATGATGAATACCTCAGTACTGGTGGAACTTTGATGAAATCAGCTTCAGGTGACTACTAGGGGTTTTTTATTTCTTTAATTAAAGACAACACAAACTAAAGAGTTAGGGACATTCCCACACAATTGATTGCCTAGCTTCTCACTAATTGCTGGTGAATTTTTTTTTGTCATTCTTTACTCTGTGTACTATACTGTGCTTGCTAGATTCTGGCAGTCAAACTGCAGATTTTATTTTAGTTTCTACCTGCTGTTTTACCCACATGACACTTTTGCCATTTATCCTTCTTTTAAAAAAGACTCAAATTGAACTCTAGGAGCCCTATTTTCCCAGCTAAAAGCAGGTTTTTTTATCTCAACAGGAATCAGTGGCACAGTATTTAAGGCCATACAGGAGTGTAGTTGTAAAAGGTTTTTCTTTTTTTTTTTTCCTCCTCCTCTTCTTCCCCCATAAGAAGTACTGCAAGTAGATTGTAAAGCAGAAGAAATTTGGCATGTTTATTTCAAATAATTTGTTCAAATTCCTAATTCTTTCATATTTCCTTTTTTCTATACATGAAATATATAATAAAAAGTCTATAAGTTTTTAAGTAGCATATCTCTTGGCAAAACAAGTTCAAGTTCATAGTGTATCAAAAAAGGATAATATTGAACTAATGTTATAAAACAATTATGAACAGCTGAGCATACCCAATAGGCCAGATTCTTACTGTGCTTGCTTTAGTAGGGAGTATGTAACCTTTAGATGTACTTAATATGGATGTAATTAATTCATTGTTATTGTATTCATAATTTCTGTTTTTTTAAAAGTCTGTCCTTTGACTCAATGATAAGTCATAGGCTAGCTTTTAAACTTAAGTGATTCTGATGCAGAGTATCAAACTTCTTGTACACAGTGACCTTTTCTGTCCTTAGGGCAAGGGCTGGTTGCTGAATCAGAATTTCAAGTTGCTGTCTTTGTCAGGGGGTGGGTAGTCTATGTGTCTTGTATTTTACATATTATACTGCACTCCACTAGTTGAATCATATCTGGATTTTGGTGTAATTAATGTACCTCCCAGTTTTTCATGGGCTAAACCAGATACTTGCATTCTCTTGGGAGAAAATGAAGTTGCTGAACAATAAGCTCAATACATGGCTATTCAATAGACTACGGACGATCTGATGATGTAGCAACGATGACATAAAAGAAACCAGAAAAAGACTTCTACCATGATTCATTTTCTCATCTCTGGCAGCCATAGAAACAGATCTGGGAGCCTGTATTTCTAGTTTCTACTCTGTTACTGTGTCTACAGAAAACTGGATAAGATGATGAGAAAACAGGCCTCCCTTAAAGACTACTAGTTTGTAAAGTAGCAAGAGATTTGTGGATATACATAAATATATCCATCTATTTCCTCCCTACTGTCTGGATGCTTTATTTCAGTAGGGTTTCTGCAACTCCGTTCTCAATTCCTTTTGCTTTGCTGGTTACAGTAAAGACAAGTGTGACTACCTCGGAGTCAGAATTCTGTTTATGGGTCTGTGCCACACAGGGCTACAGGGAAGATAAAAATGACAAAGGAATCTCTACATCGTTGCCATCAAAGGTTTCCAAAGCATCATGAAAACAACTGTGTTTAAATCAGGTCTTCTTGGGGGTGTGTTGTGGTGGGGGTGGGGAAGGGCACTAACTACTTGTTCACTCTGTTTTCCATGGCAATAGTGTCCCATTTTAGACTTTTCCTGACCTGAATCTGTCATCTGCAAGGAAAGGCTGTTTTAAAGAGCATGGAGTCCAAAGAATGTTTTTCCTAGCCTCTCCTGTACATAATTTAATTCTCCTTTACATTAATGGATGTTAGTAAAATACTACCAGGGTGCAAAATGTAGTAGCTGAACTCATGTTATGACTGGTGGGTGTTTTAAAAAGAAAAAACAGTTTTAGGAAGGGTTGTTTCTAATTTGCAAGATTATCGTTTGCCAGTTTTGGTGAGTATCCTAGACCTGTCAGATGCTGCTCATGAATCAGAAAGGGAGATGGGAGAGGTGTTAAAAGGCCTAATTCTAAAAGACAGAATACATGCAAGATGAATTTTGAATGACGAGGCAGAGCTCTGCTCCAGGTCACTGGTGCTTACAAGAAGGCTCATCAGCGTTGTGCACTGGAGGGAATTTGCTGGTGCCAGGAGCTCCCTGTGCATTTGTGTAAGAGGCTGCAGCAGGGAGCACGAGTGTTAGCTGTCAGCAGGCAGAGCTGGGCACACAGCTGCCCCCAGGGCTTTTCACTAGGGGTATGTAGGACAACCAGCGGCACACAGAGAGGCGCTTCAAGGTGGGGCACGTAAAGAGCTGCGATTCAGTGTTCCTGCAGTGAAACACAGTAACTCATGGAAGTGTATTTATCTAAAAAAAAAAAAAAAAAAAAANTAAAAAAAAAAAAAAGCCAGAAACCGCTCCCCCAAGCCTGAAAAATGTCCATGTTTCCTCACAATTATTTATGTCTCACTTCATGGTTCTTGCTTTGGCCTATGGTCCTGAAGGTCTGCTATTTCCCTGGCTCAGCAGAAGACATGGATGCAAAAGACCAGTGGTTGCCCCTCAACGACCCTGTCAGCATGGCACATGAATGCTCCCTGTATGTCAAAAACCCCTTTCTGAGCTCTGTGCAGTATTTGAATGGCACTCTCTGAATGCCTCAAGCGCTGGTATCACATCTCTTCTCATTTAAGGCATATCTAGATAATGATGATGGAGTATTATGTGACTGGTCCAGTAAATGCTGTTACTAATGCACTGTTCCTAATACTATTGAATTGCATTGCCTTTAGAATAACAATGGGGAGAATTGCTTCTAATTCACACAGTAATATGACTTGCAATGTGGTCATGCCTGAATTGATCTTTTTTTGGCTCTGGCAATGCAGTGAATGCTTTGCAGCTCTTTCATCAGGGCATCTAGAACAGAAGCTGGAAATGTAAAGTGGGAGATATGAAAATGGAGGTCTGGTGTGAATACTTGAAAGTGGTAGAGCAGAAGGAAATTCCTAAATATTCCTAGTTTTGACCCCGATTCCCCCCATAACAGCTGCCAGAGTACCTTTGAAGTGCTGAAATGAGGGGCATTCTAGCTTGTACTATCCTTCCAAAGGAGAACAAGAACATGGTTATCATCCTTTCTATTCAATCTATGTGCTTGCTTTCTCAGTTCAAGTTCAGCCACCTCTAACTCACTCATGCAAGTCCTTTTGATTAGTTAATTTATTGCCCTTATTGAATGTCATTCTGAAATTAAAAGGTTGGTGCATGAAAGCTTCAACACAGGACCTTTGCTGGGCCTACTTGTTGAGCAGCCCAGTCCTTTTAATCAAGTTACTGAATTGCTCTGTTCCATCAGGCATGATATGGTCTCCTGAGCCTCAAGGAATTTGGATGCAGGAAGAGGAAAATGTTAAACCTATTCTAATTTAATGATCTATATTCAGAAAAGGGTAAAATTGCTATTTAGCTAAGTAGATAATGAGAAACCAATTTTTAAAGGAATTCATAGGTCTGGAAATATGCTTTGGCAATTTTTCATGGCAAATTGAAGTATTAAAACTTCTAAAGGATTTGACTTATATGGATGACTTTAGAGCTCTGCATTACTCTGTAGAATGGGGTAGAGTGCTGTGCAAAAGTCATGCTGGGAAGTTTATTTGTGGTAGTGATGTGAGACAGCCCTCTCAGCCCAATAGACTCTGAAATACAGAGGCTGTGCACCCTTCTGGAGGAGAAGTGGGACATGCTGTTTGGTACCGTTAAAAACGAAAAAAAAAATTCCTGAAACTCCTAGATTAGATATAGAATGGATGTCTGGGATTTAAAAAAAAAATAAAATAAAACCATGAACACAAAGCATACAAAAGACTGTGAAACACTATAAGGTCTCTGAGTCACCACTTGTGTTAACACTCTTTCACAGATACATACTGAAAACTGGCTGGATAATTGCTGACTGTGGCTAAAGTCATTGCTGTGACAATACTGTGTGGGAAATACCACTTTACCGAGAGGTCAAGTGGTGAACCTACATGTGGTCTCCAAAATGGAAGATCCAAAATTAACAACCATCTTTTCAACATGTCATTTGAAGGATTTATTTTATCCCTCACCATGGGTTTTAATCATCAGGGTGATTAAAAAACCAAAACAACAACAAAAAAGCCCCAAATGCAAACCATAAACAGGATAGGGAGATTTGCTGAAGATCTGCTGGGGAAGTTGAATTTGAATTTCCCAAGTCCTGTTCCACTAACTTATCTTTCTCACTTCTTGCTGTAAATCAACTTTTTTAATAAGCTATTTCATAGTTAGAAAAAGGAAATTATGAAAGAATTGGGAATTTTAAGAAAATATTTGAAATAAACCTTCTAAGTTACTTCTACTTTACAATGTTGTAAAGTAGTGCTTTATACTTTCTAAGGGGAAAGAGGAAGAAGGAAAGGAAAAAAAGAATGAAAAACCTCTTAGAGCTACTCTTAGGTGGCATTAGATGCCATGTCACTGATTCACATTGAGATAAAAAATTACTTATATCTAAAATAGGGAAAATAGGGCTCCTAGAGTTCAATTTGAGAATTTTCAAAAGGAAGATAAATGGCAAAAGTGTCATGTGAGAAAACAACAGGTAAAATATGAAACAAAATCTGCATTTTGAACTGTGATCTACAGTTTGACTGCCAGAATCCAGCAAGCACAGTATACTACAAAGAGTAGAAAAAAATGAAATAAACCCACCAGCAATTAACATCTTCTCAATCCAGGGTCCCAAAAAGACTTGGCTGGATGTTTACAGAGATAAATCTCTTACATAGATCTTCCTGCTTGAAAACAGCTAAAAATTTGTTCAGCTGGACTCAGAATAGCAAGCTAATGCTTCATTACCTGGTAAGAGGAGATTCTTAAGCAGAGTTTTTAAAAATAATCAAAGCTAGATGAGGTAAAGGACTCAAGACTGTGCATTTGTCTACACCGAAAAGACTTTGCTGGGACACCAAATTTAAGAACTCCTCTACCATGGCCAAAACAGGTGTAAATCAAACCAAACTTGCTAGCAGAGTTTGGATCAACTTGAACTTTTACACATTTTAACCTCTTCAGCTTGTATGGATGTAAGCTATATGAACTGGCTAAAAATCACAGGCTCTACCAAAATATCTTCTGCAGGTAGCTGTGCTACCTGTCATTGTCCTTCTCTATGGCTCTGATGGTAAAAAGTACTCTCTAATCTCCTCCCAGCAAAGTCAGTGAGCTCGTTCAGATACACTTCCCCATGCAAAGCAGGTTAAACAAATCTAACAGATTTAGACTGAAGCAGACCAGAATAATCTTACACATCTATTCTGCTTGCAGACCTGTACAGAAACAATCTCTGACAACATGGTGCTGGCAAATACCTGCAGATGACATCAATTTCAAATAGCGCAAAACATGAGTAACTTTTTTGCAGTCAATGATTTTTAGTCGGTATTAGTTTGGTCAGTCAAGTTAGGAGTTCAGAGCATAAGCATAGAGAGTTAGCATGGCTCACCTGACTCAAAGCCCTCCTTGACCCAGAGTCTAGAGCCTGGTATTCGTTACTTGAATCGCCTTCCTAGGCTTGGAAAGAGCTGATTAGGAGGAGGGTGGGAGGGGACTCACTGCAGTGTACATAAGTATTAGCTTTAATGGACAACTGCGGCAACAAAAAGAACAAATAAGCCTGGCACAAAGTCCCAAAATGATATTTTTGTTTTGTCTCTTGAAAACATCCTCATAAAAATATTTAGGACAAGGCAGAGGACTACATAACCTGTTAAAACCTTTGTTTAATCTCATAAAAAATTTACACAAAAGACTAAGGAAAAAATGTTCCCTGATTTCACTGGGCCGTGGTCCCATCCCTTAACGATATCTCCTCAAGTCTGACATGCACCAGTTCCTTGTGCCACTTAATGATCTCCCCTTTAACAGCTAGGTCTTAAACTTTAGCGTTCGAACACAAACGTACAGTAAAGCTTAATTCCAAAAGAAAGGGACAATGGTACCAGGGTAAGGCTAGGAGACCCCAGACTCTCTCTCCATCCACCACCTGACCCAGAACATAAGCTCAGTCCCTCCCATTTCCCACCAAGGCCCACACCTCTAGGCAGGTCTCACCTGCATCATCCTCCTTCCTACCCCCACAAGCTCCCAGCTCAGCGAGCTCTTGGTAGTATGTTTTTTCTTACCTTCAACCCGAAGCAGCTGCTTGTCTTCTCAAACAGTAACCAAATGCGATGCTAATCCTCAAACAGCATCCACCGTTGCAGGCACAAGGTTTTAAAAATAGTATACAGTATTTGAAGTAAATACTACACAGGCTAACTGGGTATTGCAACATGATTTAAGTCACTGTCTTCAGCGTTGTTCTGCACATTCATTTGCCTGCCAGACTGGAAGATGCCAAAACTCTAAAGGTTACTAGACTATTGTTTATGACAGTGGGAGAGTGCGAGTTTGCAGTCATGATAACACATAAAACTTAAAGGAGAAGAAAATCAAAGACATCATTACAAAAAACCCTTACACACAAAAGCTTTGACTGTCCCTTTTCACAGCTGACAAAGCAGCTTTCTTCCCTCCTTTCCTACTAACTCAAAAAAATTAATCTCAAAACATAATAAAGACTGAGAGGAACAGAAAAAATAATTTAATGGATTTTTTTTTCTGTATGCATTATGCAGAGCAATTTTTAGCCTAGAAAGAGGTATTGCAGCTTACCTAAATTGACTCTTGAGGGTATTTTACTTAGAATGAATGTTTAATAGATGTTAGTTCAGTTGATGTAGTAAATAGCTCATGGAAGAGAAATAGCTCTAAATCTCTCCATAAACAGTAATTTTTCCATAAGGGCTTCTGTATGGGCTAAAAGCATACCTGCACTACTGATACATCACAATCAAGTATTTCTGCCTGTCACTTACTTTGTTTGAATAGAAATTAATCAAAACCTCGAGATCAAGCTTTCTGCTCTTTTTGTCCAATATGCACAAAATATCGAAAAATGCTTTTTTAGGAGCAATGTATTTGATTGTGTCCTGGACTCGAAGACCAGACACCACTCTTCTGGTGTGGCCTCACTGCCACAGGTCCCTTCTATGATTGCAGACAAATCCCATAACCTTGCTGCCCCTCAGTTCCCAGTCAGAAGAGCTGGAGTAGCATTGCTTCCCTTTTTACACAGATTTGAAAAAGCACAGCAGCAATGTTTATGACTCATTCACCACAGCACAGAGGAGCAACATTTATACATTTGTAAGAATTCAGGGGCTAGTTCAAAGTACGGCTTCAAAGGCACTTTTTCTTTTTAATCTTCTCTTCCTTTTCTTCCTGTTTCAACCTTTCATATTGGCTCTTCCTTCCCAGGGGGTTAAAACCAGGTCCCAAATACACACCTCAGGTAAGCAAGACCGTGACAGGGAGAGAAAGCAGATCTGTCACCTGGCATTGCTGCCCAGACACACCTCATACCTGAGCCTTGCTTTCCCAGAACACCCTAGAGGAACAAGAGCAAAAGCAGCTGAGAGTCACCACTTCCCTTGACAACTGGCAATACTCTGCAGTATTTGGGATTTCCAAACAAGTTGAATGGGATGGGGTAAGAGCTACCAAAAATGTTTATTCAGATAATCAATCCAATAACTCAGTTTCAGCCCCTCTGATACACCAAGTTATTCATGATTTCCACTCACTTCGCTAAGTCACTTCACTGAATGACAATTTTGTTCCAAACACTAGTTCTATTAATGCAGCTACCTGATGCTACTTCAGTCAGTGTGCCCCTGGCAGTCATGTTCTCCAACACTGCATGAAACCAGGCTGAAGCCAGAGGCACTGCACCTCCTCTCCCTGCCACAGCCAGCTGAGCAGGGAATCCAGACTTGTTCTCTTGTCCTCTGGCCCAGCTCCAAGTACAAACATTTTACAGAAAAAGGAAAGTTTCAATTTACCCACAGAAAGTTCTCTAACCACTGGCCCATGTACTTAAGGACCGGCTATCCTTGCTGTTGACTTTTAAGGCCACCTATGTGTTCTGCTGCCATAAAAGCTACTTCAGAAAAGAAAATTTTGTTTTCAGGAAAGAAATATTTATTTTGACTCTTTCAAATCTTAAAGAAAAAAAATCTTTCATTGTTCTTTCAAAATAAGTAGTAAGATAAATGAAGATTTGTATCAGAACAAAGCAAGCAAGTATTTATGGTTCAGTGGCCAATTAAAAATCAAATATTTTATTCACCTGACCCTGCAAGCAAGGATAAATGCTTCCTGACAAATGAAAGTACATCTGCTTCAATTCAGGTCAACGATTTAGAAGTGTAATTCAGGCTTTCCACATCTCTCTAGTCCCTGAACTTCTAGACTGGGCTTGGGATAGTGACATCCCTCACACTGTAAGCAAAGAGCAGGTTTGGGACCACTTGATGAAACTGAATAGCCACAAGTCTCCAGGGCCTGATGAGATGCATCTAAAAGTCCTAGGGGAACTAGATGATGGTGTTACCAATATATGTTCTATCATATTTGAAAAATCATGGCAGTCAGGTGAAGTTCCTGGTGACTGGAAAAAGAGAAACCTCTCCTGTTTTTAAAAAGGGAAGAAAGGAAACTACTAGTGAGCCTACCTCTGTGCCTGGGAGGATCACAGAGCAGATCCTCACAGAAGCAATGTAAAGACAAAGAGGTGATCCAAGACAACCAGCACAGCTTTACTGAGGTCAAATCATGCCTGACCAATGTTATGGCCTTCCATGATCGAGCGACAACAATGGTCCAAAAGGGAAGATCAATTGTAGTCCTCTACCTGGACTTCTGTAAAGCTTCTGACACAGTCTCACACGACATCCTTATCTCCAAATTGGAGAAACATGGGTTTGAAGCATGGACTAATTTTTGGATAAAGAAGTGCCTGAATGGATGCAGTCAGAGTTGCGATCATGGCTCTATGGCCAATGGAGGACGATGACAAGGGGTGTTCCTCAGGGCTGTGTCTCAGAATCCATGCCCTTTCCCATCTTTATGAGTGACATAAACAGCAAGATTGAGTGCACCCTCAGCAAGTTTGTAGATGACACAAAGCTGAGCAGTGCAGCTGATACAAGGAAAGAACAGGATGCTATCCAGAGGCACCTGGAAAAGTTTGAGAAGTGGTCCCATGAGAACCTCATGAAGAAGTTCAATGAGTCAAGTTGCTCAGCCTGGAGAAAACTCCAGGGAGATCTAATTGTGGCCTTTTAGTACTTAAAGGGGGCTTATAAAAAAGAGTGAGAGCAACTTCTTACATGGGCAGATAGTGGTAGGACAAGGGGGATAGGTTTTAAACTAATTTAAATCTCTGCTCTTTCAGATGTTAGGAAGAAATCCTCTGCTGTGAGAGTGGTGAGGCACTGGAAGAAGTTACCCAGAGAAGCTGTGGATTCCCCATCCCTGGAAGTGTTCAAGGCCAGGTTAGATGGGGAGCTGAGCAATCTGACCTATTAGAAGGTGTTCCTGGCCATGGAGGGATTGGAACTAGGTTATATTTACAGTCTCTTCCAACCCAAACCGTTCTACGATTCCAAAATAATTTTAGAATTAGAAAAATAAGAGTTATTAAACAAATATGAAGTAATTAGAAGCAAGTTTGGGTTGGTTTTTTAAAAAGCTTTTTATCTTAATCATATGGTTAAAGAGAATCATAAACTCCTTAAAGTCTGCTTTAAAATAGCCTAACAGCACAAGAGCTGAGGAGAACCAACAGCTAGATACTAAATGAGTGCAAAAAGACTATCATCTTTATCTCTGAATAAAACAGAAAAATTAATACTTAGTTGAAAATCCTTATGCATAATTTGTTTAAATAGAACACAAAAAGCCCTTGACATTTTCAGATGTGTACATTTAATTTTGAGACACTGATCACAACTTTCTTTTTCATTTCCACCACTAACAAGAAAACAACATGACAATACAAGGTAAAATATTAAACTGTGTCAACTTAGTTTGTTCAGTGTTCAGTTTGCTTTCTTTTCTCATCTTCTCACCAACTCAATGTTGTTTGGTGCTTTGCAAGCATTTTTTATGATGCAAAAAAACAATAAAGTAATAAAACTGGGCTCTGCAAATGCTTTAATTCTGCACTGAGTTGAAAGAACTAACTGGAAGCCAAGAGAGCTTGCAGCTCAAAAATTACACCAATAGATATTTTCGAACGGTTAGGAAAAGCAGCTAAGTCACAAACTAGCTATACTTTTGCAGCCAAATCTCCAAACGATGCACTACATAACAAACCCCCAGAGAAAGAAAACATACTAGAAAATAATGTTTCCCATCCCACTTTCCATTTTCAAAGCATCCCAGATGCACAAAATCATTAAACCTCATACCCTACAAGAAAGAATTAATGAAGAAAACCCTCTTAGCATTTTTGCCTCATGTTTCTTCTTCATGAGCTGTCCCGAAAATATAGAGTGGGGCTAATGCTGAAAACGAAAGGACTCCTGGCACAGACTACTAAGTCAACAAAAATGCTGCCAGCATTGGAACAAGAACTGTTTGCAAGTCTCGCTTCCTTGAGATTGTTTGGTTTGATTTTTAACCATCCTTGCATTTTTCTTGCAATAGGGAAATGTTCTAATCATCTCCTTTCTAAAAGGAAAAGTCACCAAATCAGTGCTCTGAGACCCCACAGATTTTCTTTGTGTTCCCTTAAAACATGGGTGGTGAGTCGTGCAGCACAAAGAGAGGGCCAAGTGACAGCTGGGTAGAAACCTCTGTTGCTAAAGCATGCTCATTCTCAAAATTTATTTAATCTTCTCTGTTTAAGGCCCGAGTGCATCTCTGAAAACATACAACATGGATGCTTGCAAGCTCCAAATGTGATCTAGCAACCTATTTAAAGCAGGTACGGCCAGGCTCACCTCACACCAGCATCCTCATAGAGCTTGGAGCATTTACCCACATCACTTACCCAGAGAAACTCCAGAAACATAGATGTTTCAAGAGGAAAGGGATGACATGAGCTCTCATGAACCACGCCTTGGTAACACAAGTGAGTTCACCATGGGAACTGTCACAAGGGGCTCTTTCAGACATTCACCATCTACATAAGCCCAGCTGTAAAGGCAAGTAGGTATTAACAGTTCAGGCAGGACTTCCTGCAAAATGCCCAGCAGTTCTATCCCTCTCCACCCCTATCGACACCTTTCAGTTCCTCTGCTCCAAAGTTTCTGCTGCTCATGCACTGTTCCCCCTGCAGAAGAATCCTGGCAATCCACTCTCTGTGATGGATAACAAACAAAACAAACCAAATGTAACTGCCTCACTCTTCACAAGGCTCACAAGACATTTTACAATGTCAACTAACGCATTACCTTTCCCACAGAGTTCAGCTTCTGTGTTTTCCTCCTAAGACATGGCTAATAAAAGCATTTAACACCCATTGTTTGCTCATTCATAAGCTTTTAACTGCATACTAATTTTTCCTCCACTTCAACACAAGTGACACGAACTTCTACCTTATTTTCCAACTGCAATTCCACTAGTGTTTTCCATCTGCTTACAGTATCCATAATCAATTTAAAACAAACAAACAACAAACAAACACAAACAAACAAAACCCAGCACAAAATCCAGACTACAAAAATTCTTCACTGTCAGAGACAGGGAGAGATCACTTGAGAATCCCTTTAGAGAAACTGAATTTGTGGTGTAATGTATATATCATCACTAAACCAAGGAAACCACAATCAATAACAGGTTGTGTTCAACTGAAGTTTCTTGGCAACAGCTGCTTGAAAAAAGTAAGGGCTACTCTCCCCTTTGTTTTCCCATATCTTTCAGTAACCCCTGATCACTGCCACTTCTGCAAAACTCATGCATTCTGCTGAAAACCTACAGAGCAGTAATCTGTGAAAATTTCTGGAGCACAGCTTGTATTTTGTCAGGGAATTTAAGCAGATCAGTCATACTGCAAGTCACTTGCTGCATCCATCTTCCCTAATTGTCTTGAACTGCAGGGGAAACGGACCATTTCAAATTGATCAAACCCTCAACATTCTCTCTTTGCTATTTCAATCAACCTCAACTTAGCCTCCAGTTACAGTAAAAAAACTGTACTCTTTGAAAAAATTCATATCTGACAGTGGATGGTCACTGAGAAATTGATGCAACAGCATGAAAGAATTATTCACCTGCTAATTGGTTTGTTAAATGTAACTACTTCCATAATAAAACACCACCAAGACATAAGTACAAATAAGGAAATTAATTCTGGGTACTCACTTTAGAGAATGATTACAGAGTAATTCCCCACAGTGAAAGGAATTGTAGAAAGGAAGATAGTAGAATTCAAGTCATGCACAATTCTGCTTTATGCAAATTATGACCTTATATTCCTACAGAATGCATTTATTTGGCTTCATCATTATCACTCGTAAAAGTCATGCTTCATTTTAAACTTCCTCAGTACAAACCAGGTTTAAATCTTCTAAACCACGTAGGCAGTGTTTATGTAAGAAAACTGTGAGGACCAGATTTATTCCAGTAAAAGAAGGACCAATATAGCTTAATAGGACAGGAAAGCAAACCAATACATTAACATCATGAGTATCAAGGTGCAGAAAATAAAGATTTGTTTAAGGCAGGAAATAAACATCTTCACAGTGAAACTACTGTTTGTGAACACCAGTTAAACTTTGGTTCAAAGCAGATCCATTTCCATTGCAGATTAGAATAGCTAATTTTTAAATCTCCTCCAGTCAACCCTACTAAAAATCACTGCTTGCTTTAAGTATACCTCTTAGAGCAGTTAACTCCAAAAGGTTTAAAGGATGCTTCTTCAAAAAAGTGTTTACAGAACCTCAAAACAAATTGTATCTGATACTCTTGAACTTTTTTTTAAAAACAAACCAACAAAATCCTTTTACCTAGGTGACAAATTCAATGCTTAATTGGGGAAACACCTGGAAAGAACACTGCTGAAAGAAATTTCAACTGGGTACAAAAACCCCTGCAAATTTCTGTTTTGCTACAGCAGGAAGTAAAGATCACAGATGGGCGAAAGTAATTCTTCAGTGTTATATCCTAATGAAAAAGAGGATTTTAGAGAGCATACAGTTTTGCCATCCCACTGGTTGATTGTTTTCATAAACAAAACTAGCAGAAATTATCCTATAAAGACTGTTGCAATTTAAGAGCTCTCAAATTGCACTTCACAAAAAGCAACCAAACCACAACCAAAACAAAACAACAAATCACACAAAAGCCCCACACAAAACCACCACCATTCCAGTGCATAAAATAATCCTTAACACAGCAGCAGGTAGAGGATGACTGATGTACCAGTCACTTTGCCAACAGCTGATGAATGCTTATGCCGCTATGTCTGAAGCTTTAGGTCTTATCTCTTTGACGAAGATACCACAGCCTCTGTCCTTCTTCATAAGGAGAAGTGGGAAGTCATTCGCATCACACTTTATGTATCTCTAGCAGCACGAGGGTAGCACTTTTCAAAAGTGTCAGACTAGCACTCAACTAGCACTTTTTTTTTAGCTAGTCATGGGGGCCATTTTTAGTAGTCAGAATAAGTATCTAAACGGCAAGAGCAAACAGATCAAAAAGCATTAATAAATAACAAGTTTATAAAACAGGACCATTACCAGATGCACACTATCAGAAATCTTAGTTCAAGGGAAAAAAACCAAAATCAAAACCAACCCCAAACAAATCACATTATTTTCAGTTTTTCACCTTTCATTAACTCATGTGATTTTCTATTAGAAACACATTGGCTTCCTTCATGTGCTGCACAGATATTAACAATTTAAGAAAGCTATGCCTCCTGCATAGAAAGGATCAAACAAATTTGAAAGCCTAATTTCTGAAAGATTTTATAAAATCACAAGATGTATGACTGAAATACCATTTGTCCCCAAAACTCAATTAACTGTATCTGAAAACTTCATGGTAGACACTTTCTGCTCTTCAAACCTTCCGATGAATGAATTCTTGATTACTTCAGAAAATTTTTTCTTTTGCACTACTCTTCCATGAGAAAGTTTTTCTCAGTGTTTGACCTGATTTTCCACTATAGATAACAAAAGTTCCAATTCTGTAAACTTGTAAATACAAGAAAACATTTAGTTTCTTTTCTGATGCTGTCTCCCTCTCCTGACATTCAAGATAGCAATAATTCCAGCACCAGTGAAGGCAATATGTTTTGTTTTGCATTTCAAAAGAGCCAGAATTTTACCAGCAGTTTTTTTATTAAAACCTACTTGTAATGTTTATTCCTTCTATCCCTTGGGAAATACCAGAAGTATCATCTTTTCTCTTCATAAAACTTGTTCTTATTTTTAACTTTCTTCTAATTTTACCTACTGCACAACCCTTTCCTGCATATAACATTGCAGGACAATGTGTTGATTCTCACTCTCAGTCCATTGCTGCTCTACAACTCTTGTCAAAATCTTGAGTTTCACCTTCCTCTATTTTCTCTATTTATTTTGATAGGTTTTGTGCTTTTTTCTTTTTTAGAATTATAGAACTACATAGGTTGAAAAAGACCTTTAAGTCATTGAGTCCAACAGTTAATATAATGCTACCAAGTCCACCACTAAACCATGTCCTTACGTGATACATGTATGAATCTTTTCAATTCTTCCAGTAATGGTGACAACCAGTTCCCTGGACAGCCTATTCCAGAGCTTGACAATCTTCCTAGTGAAGAAAATTTTCCTAATATTCAACATAAACCTACCCTGGCACAAAATTAAGAGTTTTCCTGACCATAGGCCATCCATATCAGCACCACTTGTCACTGTCTATAATTGGGCAAAGAGCCAATTACAAACCACATTCACGTCCGAAATACATACAAAATCACACTGACAAGTAAAAGTCTGTCACAGAGAAGGCTTAAGTTGCAAGGCTTCTCCTGCACACATCCAGTTAGTTTGAAAGTAGTTCAAATAACCTTGCAGCTACTATTCACTGTGTGTCCTCCTAAGGGAATTGGCACAGCATAGCTCATACTGATTTCACACCTCAGCTTTGTGTGAATCCTCCTCCTAGGGGTTCAGCTATCTGCGATCCAAGGCCTAGTTTTGACACAGCAGAACTGCACAACCTTGAATGAAACTTCTGAAGAAACTGCCAGCTTGCAAGAAAGCTATGCAACAATACGCATACTAGAGCCATGAAAAACAGGAATAGTAAATGTGCAGCAAGACACAAGATCCTTGAAACATAGGTTGTTAACAGTTCAAGGACTCAAGAAAAGAAAAAACAAAACCCCTGTGGAAGAAAACCCCATCAATACTGAGAATTAATCCATCCGAGGCACAGAAGAAGTGAATTTCCCCAATACTGATGACTGCCAGGCCAGCTATAGTGCCAGGTGAGTGCGGCCACAGGTGGAGATCTGGGTTCCTCGGTGAAAGAACAACACAGACATACTGGAGAGAGACCAGCAAAGGGCCACAAGGATTATGAAGGGATGGGAGCACTGCACACAAGAGGAAAGAGCTAGAACTGCTCAGTCTGAAGAATACAAGGTTCAGGGGGAACTTACTAACGCATACAAATACTTGAAGAGAGGGCACACAGAGCACGGAGTTGGCCTGTTTCCAGTCACGCACAGCGACTGGACCAGATGTGATGGGCACAACAGATGTGATGAAACACAGTGGCTCCTTCTGAAGATCAGAAAACACTTTTTGCAATGTGAGAGTGACCAAGCACTGGCACAAGTTGCCCAGGGAAGTTGCAGTTTCCCTCATCAGAGAAATTCAAAAACCACCTAGACGCAGTTCTGGGTGACTGGCTCTAAGTGGCTGTGCTTGAAAAGAAGAATTGGACAAAATAACCTTCAGAGGTGCCTCCCAACCTCGGCTGTGAATCACGAGTTTTACCTAGAAGTAGTATGTCAGTGCTTTGCCTGGTTGCTAGTCACCCACCTACCACATTTCTCAGTCAGTAAATAACTGTTTTAAAGTTATGTATATCTTGCTTTCATAGTCTCTTTGTGCACAGTAAAGGGTGAACAAAGTGACCAAGAGAGCATTACAGCTAAAGGAGTTAGCTTCTCCCCACAGGGGTGGTTAACAGGAGCTCCATCTAACAGAATCCATGCTGCTTACCAAGTTCACTGAATAGTTCATAAAATTCTATGGTTATGAATGCACTGATGAAATCAGAAAGTTCATACTAAGTCTGCACAAACTAGACATTTTAGCTTTGAGTGCGAAAACTGAAATACCATCTCCATTACCAGTCCATGGAAAACATTTAAGAATTAATCACCTGAAAAGCACTCTCCAATTAACTTATCCTTGCAATCTATTGTATTTAATGTTGCAGTTTTTATTATATTCTGTTTCGAGTTGGTGGGGAAGCAATGCATCAGCTTATACAGGTATCTCTTCCTTGGAGCCCGTTGAACATAATTCATAAACAGGACTAAAAAAAATTACACACACACAAAAAATATTTTTTTATATCTAATATATACTCAGTCACTTTCAAATCATTATTTGCACTTAAAATCATTACAGAAGTGAGAAAAAATTTAATTCAATGCTAAGGGATATCATAAAAATATTTATTTAAACATTTTCATGCCTTTTTGTGTATACTTTATTTTAAATCATCCATTCATTACAAATCTACGTACAGAGATGAAATTTTAGTCTCCTATTCCTAATTATAAACTGCATCTGACATTTCAAACTGCAGTTACTACCTGCATATAATGAACATTTACTCTGCTTCATCCCCCAGTCCTTGATAGAGAGAGATAAAAAGCATCTGAGCTTGTGAAGAAAAAATGACTTTCAAGCATAGTTCAGCAGTTTTCTTCATTTCTGACTACTCTGCAGTCCTAACCCAATTTTTTCTTACGGAAGATTTTGATGGATAGGAAAAGGAAGGATTGACACTGTCATTTTTCCTATAAGTTGCACTTGAGCTTTTAAGATATAAAACCAAAACTAACAGTAATATTTATTTGGAATCTCTATCAAAGTTAGCATGACTGCTTATGTCATGAAGAGAAACAAAATTAAAATTACAGATAGTCAGGCACCACAATCTAGATGAAGAGACAAAAGAGCTTTTCCTAAATTCAGAGGAAATTACATATGCCTTAAATGTTTCTGCTTGATCTTTCTTCACTTGACTGTGGCCACCTCCAGCACATACTGTGATCCCCAACATAAAGTGCTGACATTGTATTTTATACATCTGCAAAATAAAAAAAAAAAAACTACCAAAAAGCAACCAAACAAACAAATTAAGCTGTAGTTTTTTTCTATTTTTTTTCCATGCAAGTGAAGCTGAGCCTCAGCCCAGATCTTCAATGCAAGCTTAAGACTGAAAGCTTCCTGCAAGTTCAAAAAGAACATCCTCAAGCAGTTACAAGCTGCCTGCAATCCCTCATAGAGGACTAGACCCTACTGAAAATATTCTGACAGGCAGGTTAGTCCAATTTTTCATTTTACCTTCCCTCACTCTTCTCTTCTCCTTCATCTCACCATAATTCCAAATAAATAATTTCATAGATTTTTTTACAGATTTTCTTTTGTTCCTCCTCTCTATGATCACTATGCAAAGATGAGCCTGTCTGGCCAAATGTCTGGCAGGATCTCCAAGTCATTTTCTATCTTTTTTAGTGAACTTTAATGATCCCATAAAACTTGGACCATAAATTAAAAGCCAAGTAAAAGCATCTGCTTTTATCAGCACATGATGTACCAGGGCAACATTTGCACCAGGAGTATACAGATGATGTGCAACTCCATCAACTTGCAAATGCAATGGTAACAGCAGCAACAGCAATTAGTGTAAAACCAAATAAGAAGCAGCTGTCTACATTACTTAGCACACTGTTAGCTGCGGGTTATTCATTTGTCCACATTTCTGATGATTTTACTGGCAGTGACTTCAAAGTGCCAGTCGCAGTCCTCACATAATTGTACACATATTATTGCGGATATTTCACAAGATACTTTTAACTCAACAAGCCAGTTCTGCATTTTTCACAATGCCCAGCTGGTTACTGACAGAGTCCTTCTAGATGGCAGCTAACATTAGCAACCCTAGTCCTTCACATTACGCTGAGCCACAGTGAGAAGCATTACCAAAGACAACAATCCCGCCTGAAGATGCAAGAAGAGAAACTTTTTCAAGTAAACAGTCAAAAAAGAGTTATAAATTGATTCATGGACTGCCCCTGTCCAAGCTGCACCCCATGGCAAATGATTGGCTTTTGCCACCAGTGAGAAGGGTGCCTTGCCCCCTCCAGATATATCCTGAATGTCTACCTTGCTGCCTGGTAACTGACAATCCATTTAACATTTAGTGATCAGTTCACAGCAAATAATTCACAGGGGGAAATCAAGAAGCCACTAGATTAGTAAAGCATGGATTAACTGCTCAAGCAGGTCCACAGCTTACAATCTTTTACATGAAGAAAACTTTCTTGCTTAGGGCACACCTGCATTCCATTTGTCCCCTGTTCAGCCAAAGGGAATCTTATTCTGTGCTACTCCAACTCTCTGTAACAGCCACTTCCAGATTTGCTGAGCCACGAACGACAGTCACTAGTAAATAATGCTATGGGTGTCAGTCACACACTTATTGACAAGTGAAGAATCAAAGTCACAAGGGTGGTTACAGCCGGGAATTGCTGCTTTAGCCACAAAATGTTGGTCTAGCCAAGAATCCTCTTAGCGCCCCATCCTGAGGTGCTGCTTGTACTGCCTTCAGTCAGGCTACCAAAGAAGCTGGCAGACATTTCATTTTCAGCTTTGGAGGGCCTGGGCCGGCAAAGTAGGAAAGGTTAGTGGTTTCAATGGCGGGGAGGGGGGTAGGGCAGCGAGCTAAGTTAGGAGAGGAATCTCCCGCTCAGACCAGCTCCCGTACATAACCAGGCGCACAAAGAAAGAAAGGGCTTTGCTGTCGCAGGACACCACAAAGAGACCCAGGTAAAGCAGGCGGTCGCTGCGAACGACAGGGTGTGCAGGCGCACGGGGGAGCGGCACAGGTGTCTCGGGACGCGCGTCCCGCCCCGCATCGCGCCGGGATCCCGCCGGGAGCGCAGCGAGCTCCGCCGGTCCTCGGGCGCCTCCCGGCGGCTCTGCCCGCGCCCGCCGCAACGGGAGCGCCCGGAGCCCCAGCCCCGCTGCCCGCAGCACCGCCGCAGCACCGCCGCCCGAGGACGTCGCGGGCAGCTTAATGGAACCAAGACCGGCTCGGTACCGGGACTTCCATACTTAACGCTGGTCCCGCGTATGAGTCAGTTACCACGGAGTGGCACAAAAATGTCATTATCGGGCAAATCCCAGCGTTTCTGCAGGCCATGGACAGAACTCCCAAGGCAGTTTACTTAGACATACCCTTCATACAAAATTTTTTAAGGAAACCAGTGGGAATTCGGTCATTTACTGCATCAATTTTCATTCAGCATTTGAGTATCAGAGAGAAAGGGGGAAGTACTAGTAAAATTTCCCAGTAAAGCAACCTGCAATGTAATGTTTCCATTGCTGTCTAGCATGTACAGTCCCACTCCTGGTTAGTTTTTGCTGTTTGGATGGTCTCTGACACATGCCCTGAAATTCACTCCAAGTGCTGCACTCAGCTGCAGCAGACACTATAGGTGTAGTATTTCTGCACCCTTGCAGCTGTGATTCAGCAAAGCATTCCAGCTTATTCACAAAAACACTTTGGCACGTGCTAGTTTTTAAGTATGCATGTAGCTCCCCTTATTTCTGCGTAGCTTTTTCTAGGTCACAACTGCCACTTTCAGACCTACCTTTCTTTGAGAACCCAGGCTGTCTGAGGACATGCACACCACCTGGAAGAAGAGTGTGTTTCTGCATCAAAGCTAGATGGCAACTTCACAGCTGTGTTGCACTTGCAGCAAAAAAGGGCAAGCAGAAGGAAATTAACACAACTTCATTTGCTTAAAGACAGAAACTACAGTTGGCTGATTAATGGGAGACAACATGAGGGTCTTTAGCTGCTGAAATTTGAATTTAAACGGAATAAAAACCTCTCTCTACCAACAACTAGCATCGCTGACAACTGCACCAGCAAAGGACGCTTCAGTTCCAAGGGCAGACAAAAGCAGAGCTCCTCATAGCAGCTGTTATGCAGGTTTTGCTGTCAGGCATCTTGCAAAAAACCTAAAAATACTTAGCCACCCTGAAGTTGCACACTGCAATTTTCAAGAGCAAAAATGGACTTAAACTTTTGAGTCACAAACACTTAAGCCCCAAGTTACCATTTTCACAACAAACTCAGCACAGCTCTTTGTAGACATGGATCCTTCATCCTCCAGTTAGAGCTTCCTGCTTACCTAAAGTCACCTTTCCAATGAGATACACCACAGCGGATGATATTAAATTTTAGATTGGATATTTATGCGAAGTGTTGCTGACTAATGGTTGCACAGGAACCATAACGCTGACCGCTAGCTATCTCACATTCAAATTTCACCACTCTAACTATCCATTAACAGAGTGTTGTTTTTGCATGGAGTCTAATAGATTATTTTAAAACGTTAAAATAATAAACCCAGGAAAAGGGAAGTTATGACAGCAGGATAAAATACGAATGCCTACCAAATACCATGTCCATGCAAAGAGATAGAAAGGAATTTAATAGAAAAACACTTTTTAAACTTTGAATGTTGTCAGCCAGCCATTGAGTGCAATACCTAGAAAGAGCTGTTTAAACAATCTATAGCAAACAAGGCAGATCGAACTGCCAGTCTAGACCTTTTTCCATCGGGCCTCAATGTCTTGCTCTTTCAAACTTCCCAAGCAACTCAGCAAGGCACTTAATGTCTCCACATCCATGACACTTTTTAAGCCCACCTCGTGAAGACAAATCAACAAGTGTTATATAGAAGTGATAGCTGCCATAGAAATGTCTCCTTTAAACCAGCACTGAACATGGAACATCACAATGTGTACCCCATTAGCTTCTCTGCATATGGAGAGCTCCAAGCTTTGGCACACTACTAAGAAGATAGTTTTTCTGTCCAAGGTGCAAATATCCAGTTTCTTGAGCAGAATTAGTTCACCATAATTCACCTTACTTCAGTGTTTCAAACTGGGGTATGTTTAAGCATCCAGTTTTAGAAATATCTCTACCCAAAAATTTGGAGATGGACAGTTAAGTCTGATACCTCAGCTACACACTGATTACTGAGCTACACAAACTGATAATGCTCTTCCCGTGCATATTAAGAACCTCCTTTTAAATGTTATTAACAACTTTATTGAATACTTTAAACTTTGGTGATATGCAATTTGTTTTCTACCATCCTAGCTCTGGAAAGCCGTTCATCATATGCCTGAGTTTTTTCTACAGACTTATCCTTCAAGATATTAGTCATTCCAACCTCCAATGAGGTTAGCAATACCAACATAGGTATCTGCAGACACTGAATTTACATGCAATGGATTTGTTCTGGATCATGGTCTCAGTTTGGGAACACTGGTACTGAATACCAAAGCTAACAGAGTCATGCCCTGCTCCAGAAACACTCTCTATTCTTCTAAATGGAAATCCAATTGTCCCAAATATAGCAAATACGCCTGCCCCACTAAGGACTATTTTAAGGCTATTTGAAGCTTTCCAGTAATGTTCATTTGAACTCCAAGACCACAATACAATGCCTTTTTTCTCACTTGAATAGCTAGATCGATCAGACTTTCACCACCTGAAATTTCAAGGAACCAAGAACAAACTTGTGAAGTGCCATCCCAAACGAGATTTTCTCATCTGAAAGTAGTTACAAACCCAAAGAAAAGTGTTGGTTTTTGTTCGTTCCACCCTCCCCAAGTCTGATCCTCTGTTGCCGCTACTTGAAGGGCAAGAAAACTTCCATTTTATTTTACCTACTTTCTTGCCTTAAAAGAAAAGAGAAAAGGCAATTTGACATAAACTCTTGCAGTTGCAGCAGGAAGAAAAGTTCTACAACCAACTGACTGGATTCTGTAAACTGCTTACTATCAGCTATTTCAGCAGCACAGATAAAACAGAACAGCAATAACTGAATGGTCAGCTCACGTGTGGAAATTGCAACCTCCAAGGTATTCTGAGAGCTCTGTTTTCTGTAACATTCTGCATAATCACATGAGAAAGCATGCTCTTTGCTGTAGAGACTACAATTACATGCATGCCTGTACACCTTCTGTTACAGCTGAGTCCCTGGTTCTTAACTAGAGTTTCTCAGGCTCAGCTGCAACACAACTGAAATAAACCACCTTCAGGATAAAAGCAGCTGACCGGGCACTGCCAGCGAAACACATGGAGCGTTTCTAAATTGCAATCACTATTTCCAACGGATGTCACCAGCTTCCCTGTTTAACCAACACGTTTACTCTTTATAAGGCAGGTAAAAGAGTCCTCCCACTCCCATGTACACATCGAGTAAGAGGGCTTAAAGCAGAGCAATGAAACAAATTTGACTTGAAAGTACTTCAGCTGGACCAGTGCAAACAAGACCCAGTTGCAAAGTTACCTAACTGAGCCCGTACTGCACAACTACAGCCAGTTGTGTAACAAACCTCAGGACAATTTTGCAGCTCTTAATCAGGCAAAACTCCCCGCTGATTTCCACGAGGGAGTTCTAATCAATCAAAAGCTCTGAAAACTGATTCCGGTTTTCTTCCTTTTAATGAAAAGGTTTATTTTGAGGTATGAGAACATCAGATTATATGAACTCGGTAAACCCATAGCGCTCACTTTAAGGGCATAAGGAATTCGTCCTGTGTTTTAATCTACCAGCTGTATTTGGTAGTGTACAGAAAAAAAAAAAAGAAACAACACCCAAACTGACAAAAAAATAATTTCACAAATAACGGACCTGTTCTCCTGACAGGTAAAAGAAAAGATGGAATGGACAGGGGAGATCCGCAGCTCTTTAATCAAACTCCAACGCCTTTGGGCGAACGGGGAAGCCCAGCGTCCTCGCCCGGGTTCCTCCCTGAAGTTGCGCCGCTCCCCGCGGCAGCCGGGAAGAGAATCTCCCCACGACGCGCTCGCAAGTGTCCGGCGCGGGTCCCGCGAGCATCCCGAAGCCGCTCAGGGAGACCCTGTCGGGAAGACCCCGGCGGAGCGGCGGCACCGGGCATCGGAGGGAGGCGGGCGGGATGCGAGGCGCCCTCTCCACGTGCGCCCCCTCCGCTCCCGGCACCCCGGCCGGGGCGGCAGAGCCCGTCCCGCCGCCGCCC
>VZRM01000541.1:0-29690 GCA_013397955.1 Grantiella picta
CAGGTTTAGGCCAATCAATCGGGCCTGTGTGAGAAAGAGCAACATATTCTTAACTGCAGTACAGTTTTAGTAAGTGAAGCTAATAGCATCAGAAACTATGTCAAAATTAAGTAGCACTGTGAGATATATTTTTGTTATTCCAGCAGAGAAAAGCTGTGCTTGTGCATTTTGAACACTATCTTCTTTCACATCTCTGTAAGCCGGAGCATGATACCATACTGGTGGTTTCCTTTAAAAATATAAAGTTAAAGTATACCACAGTAAAAATACAAAAGAATCTTTTAGCACTTACTATTCAATACCAGGACTTTTCACAGGAGAATTTACAGAACTATTATGTTCATATGAACAACACTTTAGAAGGCTCAGTTTTTGCATCTTAGGAATTCATGGTAGCAGTTACATTCTAACCCTGTGACAAAACTCATGGGCTTAAATGCATGTTAGTATTTCTAGTCTTTGCTAGTAAACCAGTATTTTTAATGTGAACTGTAAGAACTTGAAAAAAATGGCACAACCTTTGCAGAAGTGTATTTCTGCTATTCCAGGGTTTCCATAAGGAGCAGCTTCCAGTAAACACAGTGTTTACATTAGTCTTTTTCTTTATGTGCTCATTCACCTCACACTGAACTCAAAGTAATGATTAAGTTGCACTCACAGTTTATGAGTTTTCTTAAACTTCATAAGCCATTATAAAACAGACCGCATTTCTTGAGAAACATACCAATTCACACAAATCACTAGTGTTTTAGAGTGATCAACCTGATGCTCCTCTTTGAATTTAGAAAAGGAACAAATGAAGTTTCCACCTACATGTCTCTGTACTTGGACAGCTGGAAAATAAAGCAACTGAAATTTTGATTTCTGTTCATGTTTAAGTTCCAATACCCCCAGTTTTACAGCAAATCAAGTAGCAAAGCTGTGAAAAAGAAAATTCACACAATTAATTTCCAAAACAGATGTGAGGAAAAATACAAGCAAAAGATCTACCTGTGCAGCTTTTTCCAGGAGCAATTTTTTCATCTATCTCTGATGCCTTGGAAGGACCTACTTGAGAGCAGAGAGAACAGTTTTTTAAGGGTGTCTCATAAGAAACACATATTTCCAGCCCATAAAGGAATTTGCCAAATAACTCTTCATTTCATATTTTATGTGCCTACTTCTTACTTTCATTAATGTTGAACTTTGGAAAGACTGTGTTAAATATTTATAAATCCTTACTTACTGGGTTCAACAGAATAAAAATGTGATTACTGGCAGCATTATGCATTTCTTGGACTACTGAACAGTCAGAGAGTCATGTAGAACAGCAGGCTTTCAACTGTTTTTAGTTTTAATAAACTGATTTTTAAAAATGAAATATTGATGCTTCTGCCGTTATTTAATGATGTTTTAATGAGCTAGATCTTTTTCCTGTTTTTTTAAAATTTAGATTCCTAAGGAGTATTCTTTGACTTTAAAATTTCTACCTACATTAAATACATAAATTCACGGGGATTAAAGTAATTTATGACATTCCAAGGCTGTTTGCTTTTCATTATAACAGCTCTTTTGAAGACTACAGACAAACAGGTAAAAAAAGATCAGTGCAGAAAGCAGCACAGAAGCTACACCTAACAGATTAAACGAGCACTCTGAAAATCCTACTGCTTAATGCTCTAGCTGTCCTGCAACTACGCTGGAAGGGTGAGCTGCTTACAGCACAAGCAACTCTGAGCAAGAGGTCATTCTAAACCACAGAAATAGCACAAGTATGGAAAACTTGCCTATGTTTGGCAAATAGGAGTAACTGAAACTGACAGATTTGGACTAATTGTTTTGTGCAAATCAAATAATTTCTGTGTTCATTTGCAAAAGCAATCTGCAGAAGATCATATAGCTGACCAGAAATTATAGTTGTTTAGAGGTAGGGTCATCAGGATATCAGCAAGAGTATTAATATCTTCACAAGAGAAAAGCTACTGTTAATTAATAAGGCAATGAAATATTCTAAACTCTATTTCATCTGCACAGTAAGCAAGATAATACAGAAAAGACTATTGTCACAATCAGATTTCATAAGTATTTCTGTCAACTGAAAGTACACACACAGCATCAAATAGGTGAATATTTAAGAATTAAAGAAAATAATGACAATTAGGAGGTTACAATAATGCTAACTTGAACAGTTCTGCCTAATTGACTATTCAGATTTTCAAAGAGATTTAAAATGAACAGCATTTCAAGTGAGGAACCTATGCAAGATTCTTTGCTTTACACACATTTCTTTAAGCAAGTGCTGCTTAGATCTGCTTCTGCCACTTTTCCTTGCTGGGGGAGGGTGTTGCCCTTTTTAAAAAAAGTATTTACCTGTTTACTTCAGAGGAGCTCCCTGACTAGATTTAAAACACAGCTTCACAAAGGCTGATGTTGGCACAGCTGAGACCATAGTCCAAAGACCATAGTCCATAGAAAAAAAGGGGAGCAAAAGGAGCAAGGCAGAGCCAGAAATGCTGGTGATCCTTCAGGACTCACCAGAAAGAACCCTCATACCAATAGTGTGATCTGCAGCTGTTAAAGGTGAGTGGGAATAGAACACAACCCCCCTGGGTGTGCTGAAAATGTCTCCATGGACTAAATTTGTTTTTATTTAAATTAGCATATTCAGCAGATGCAGCCAGTCAGGTCTGTCATTGCCTAAAGAACTGTGAACATGCAATTATTATAATTCATAAGGCACTGACACACAGAAGTATGTATCCCACTATAACCACGTATCTCAAAATATGCATGTAGTTTCCCATTTATTCCTTAATTTGGAAAACCTGACAGGATTGTTTTACCTACATATTCTGCAGTATTCTCTATATTGCACTATCGTTGTGCCAAAAACATACTGTGACACTGCGGTAACATAGGAAAAGGTTGAGAGCAGCCTAGACCTAAATAAGTTACAGCTGTACCCCTAAACAAGTGAGATAAACAACTTTGTTAGAGAATGAAGCAGAGAATGTGGATGTGTATGACTAATTAGAAAAGGCACCTGTGGATAGTTTACTAACTCACTGTAATGTAATAAGAAACACCTGTTATGTATGTAAAGAAAGGGTATAAAAAGGTGTACCAAGGATAATAAACTGCTGATGCTTGCCACCATGGAGTGTGTCAGCCTTGAGTCCACTGTCATGACACAGATAAAAAAAGGAAAAATAGTAGTCTTTCACACATTCAAACATCAAGAAATATTTCTCTAGTTAAAAATATTAACTTAATAGACTTACAGCCCTTGGGATTAAGCAGAGAGAATTCAGTCCTTTTATCTTTAATATTGATAAAAACTACAGTACACGTAGTAAAACCATTAGTTTTTTTATTTTTAAGTGACCAACACAGATTACTTCATGGAACTTGAACCTTTTTTTTCATATTATGAAGCTTGGACAGAGGGAAAAGCAGTATGAAAAAATTGTTCCAGAAATTAAAAAGTGTCAAACAATATATTCTGCTATCTTAATGCAGTAAAGACTAGAAAACTAAATTTAAAAGAGTTCTACCACCAAGAGATATTAATAAAAACAGATACATTTCCATTTTCCTGCATTCATGCACACAACTGACAGAAATACACAGACATGACATAACCAAGGAAAGCAAAAATCAAGTACCACGGTAATCAGATCAAAAGAAGTTCCATCCATAAATAAAGATATGAGAAAAATCACAAAATAGAAAAATAAGATAACTCAAGAGAGAAGAACTAAATTCTACTGTAAAAGTTAGGACGTAGGAGGAAGGATGGACACAGAAGTGGGTGATTTAATTACTAAAACCACAGGACACCTTAGAAGTAAAATCTTTCAAGACATCTTTATGTCTTGGAATCTGAACTTCAGATCTGTAGGCAGAGCTAAGCAGTTTCACCTTGAACTAGAGAAAGCAGAGGTATGCTCTTCAGTTAACAGCCAGTCCCTGCTGCACAACACAGACACTTGGGAATTCTTTAACCTTTAGACCAAAACTTGGCCTTTCATGAGCAGATAAATACCTGACAGATCACTGCACCCAAAGCATGTGCTTGGGCTGGGATTCAGCAGTGCAGTGGAACCTCTGTAAGAGGCTTGGCTGTTGACATAAACTGAAACTCCTGAAATGCCTGTTACAAATAGGTGATTTTTCACATTCTAACAATTCCTTTAAAAACAAGAGTAGATGTCATTCCCTGAACAGTCACAGATATTCTTTCTGCCTACCCATCCACACACCACTTACATTGATTCCAAACCTCTCAGCCTCAGTTTCTAATGGATTATGTCCTAATGTCCTAACTCTACAAGGCCAAACCTGTGCCACTTGGCAGAAGGAATGGATTTATCACCTCATGAATAAGCATTGCCAGCAATGCTCACTTTTCTGGGCTTTTTCTTGGCTACCCATATAGTAGCAATGTGAACTAGATGGGATTATGTCGCTGTTGAGCTGCTAGCAGAGAGAAAAGACCCTCCAGAAGTTGTGTGGATAAAAGAGATTTTTTTTTTTTTTATTTTTCCAACTTATATAGACTTTTCAAAGGTCACTCAGATTGGTCAGTCCAAAACCTCCCCCTAAGCCTATTGGCCAGGCCCGAACTGCGCACATCTCGAGAAACCGTTTTAGTAACATCCAAACTTTATCTTTGTTTATAAAAACACAAGAAAATTCTCACGGGAAAGGTCTGTGCTACCCACAGGATTCCCTTCAGAAGCACAACATTGTGCTCAATATATTTTCTGGTATTTCTTGGTTCAAGATAATGTCTGCATACTCAGTCTTACATGCCAGCCTAGCTTCACAGCTTTAGTTCCATTAAAATGTACATTACTTCTAGTATTTTGCGAGATCACCAAAACAGAAATATTTTCTTGCTAGAAACATGCTTAAAGACAATTATTACTTTTAAGGTTTCAGAGTGAGAATGAACGCAAAGTTTACATTCCTATTTTGAACTTTTTCTTTCTAGAAGAAGACATTTTCATTTGGGTTTGGATGAATGCCCTAAATTTTAACTGCCTCACTAACATTGTCAGAAATTCCAAAACTGACAGCACTGTTCAACTACATGGTGTTTTAAAGAGAAAAGCTGCTAGGCAGGTTTTACTCACTTCTAGGTGTTCTATAAACTGAATCAGCTAATTCATAGGACAGACTGTTTACAGTCTTTTCCTTCTGCTTCCATTTTTCTTCATTTTAACTTCAAGGCATCAGTGGTAGCGAAGACCTACATCAACAAAATTTACAGGATAACATGCCACCTTCACAAAGTGTTTGGTCCTTGGTCAGCAAATAATTCAGTTCTGTATGGGCTGTGCCTCCAAAAAGCTGTGCTTTACCCTGCGCTGATGAAGCACAGAGCACTCAGCACTCACTCTGGAAGTGCTACACTTTTGAGCCCCAAAGGTTTGCTTTTATACAGGACAAACGGGGTATTCTCAAATCTGAAAATACATCTGACTCTGGAGAGATGTTATCTAATTTGTTAGTTTCTAGTAAAAATAGTAAATTATATTTAAACCACTAAACCAAGAAACAGCATTTTAAGTTATGTTTCTTTTCATAAGAGCCATAATAACTGGTACTTACAAAAAAGGCATATGCAGGAATATTAACTAAGATAGCTGGAATGCTTCGGGATGTGTCATTTAGTCCTGATGATCACTGCTCAGTCCTTTTCCTCATTTAGTCAATCATCAAAATCTGGACCGTTCTTCCAGAACAGGTTGTCTTTGGTCTCCCCCAAGTTTAACACTGCAGTAACCTTCACATTTGTCCTGGACACCAGAAAAAACCACCCGCTGCCATACTGCTAGTGCCCACAGACAGAAAACTGCCCCTTATACTCTGTCAAAACACCCACATGAAGTTTTAGATGGCTGAAGTCCCTGTTTCTCAGTCTTCTTACTGTGTACTGCTAAAACAATTCTAAATTTAGTAGTTCAGTATTAACTCATGGCAACATCCAAATGGTGCAACCTACTACCGAGATGAAAAGAACATCCACCCACAGAAATAACTCTCCCTGTCTGATTGACAGGAAGAGTTCATGTGCTACCCAGGCACACAGCACTTTGACCAGCATTACAGATCTTTGAGAGGAAGCACTCAAAGAAAGAACATAACCATGAAATTTTATCAGTAAATAATTTTCTCCAGGAAGCCCTAGAAGATTGCTATTCTCTAACAGTTAAGTTGTTTCTTCTCAGAAATGGATAAGCATGGCTTTTGCTATAGGTTATTTTTAGCAAAATCTATTACCTGATCTATTTTCTTTATTTTGTAGCACATCTCTCCAAAGTCAATGCTGGAGCAGACTATATCATTCCTCAGGAACACCCCTCAGAATAACTGTACTTTTCTAAGGTTCACTTCTTGTACAGCACCACCAGCCACACACAAGTACATACATGCCTCCAGAATTTATAGCTCTCTACAGTTTGGACAGCCTTTGGCTTGAATCAGATTGGTAGCTACCTGAAAAATGACGGGGAAGTTGCTTTACTGGTCAAGTCAGCATGACATGACACGAAAGAGGAAACATCTCTTTTAACTTACACTCAGTTTTGTCTGGTTTTAAATGTAATTTTGGAGAACTGCACTGCAGGTGGAGAGGGGGAGTTATTAATCGAGAACCACTTTATCAGAAAGAGATATATATTGTTTTTCATCAATAAGAAGATTTAAATTTAGAGTTCTGTGAATGACAACAGAAATCCCCCCCATCAAATGTGCTTAAACTTCACTCTGGAAGCATATTGCATAACTCAGATTTTTCAGCTCAGACAAATGCACTGCAGTGCAATGGATACTATTTTGTAAAGAAGTGATTTCACTGCAGACTCTCGTCAGACAGCACTGAGTTACACTGTGGGCTGTTGGCCCAATTCTGACATCATTTTTACGCATGAAATGCAAAACACTGATGGGGTGAAAAGCAAAATGATGAGAAGATTTGGCTTTGAAAGGAACAATGATTAGGTTGTCTTCAAATCAGTATCTACTTTTACTACATTAAATCATACCTGTAAACCCCTCATCCTCCAAGGCTAGGCACATATGAAGAGCAGATAATCCTAACACCTTTCCAGTTCTGCACTGAGTGGGTGACATTTTGCTATGGCTGAAATCTCTCTGAATGATGCTTATATGTTACTTGAGATATGCCAGGACAAAAATATTGATTCCACAATCCCATAGACAGTTGTTAAAGCACATTAGAAAATAATCTCAAGAATCTTCGTGTCTGAACACACAAAAATGTTATCTCAATAATATATAGTATTACAAAATGAAGGGATGTGCTGTTTTGCACTTCATTGTTGAGCATGTAACTATCATTGAGAGATGTGTGACGGCTTGCCCATGTTTCTTTGTATTATTAATTAACCTAATGACAAATATATACAGGTTGAAATGATAAATTTAAGGTTTTAGCTATTTTATATTGCCATTTATAATCACAACTTCTTAATTACTGTTCATTTCAACGTAATGAAATAACAATTTCTATTTTCCACTCCTAGGCGAGGTCAGTGTGTTAACTGGGTACACAGACACGAGGCGCAGCAACTGGGAAACAACTTAAAACATACATAGAGGCTGAGCCATGGATCTCATAAATATTGTTATGCTTTGTCTACATAAATAAGTCTTTCAATACAATTTTGACATATATTGGTCATTCCATACAAGAGAAGTGATTGATACACTTCAAATCATAGAATCATAGAATGGCTGATTCTATGATATACAGTGTATAAAAGTTATTGAAACTTTAAACTAAAGAAAAAATTCAAGCAGTGCTCTAGAGAGCATCACTATAAAGATTTACTTCCCATTTAACAAAGTCATTGGAGTTATAGAGTCTGCACACTGAGCCCTCAGAAAAATACATCAAGCAGTTCAAAAGAGTCCTGGAACTTCTCCTTCAGACCAAACACATACATATGGGTTTGGATTAAGTTGTTCTTTATCTCTTTTGGTATTCTTCAGAATAACTTTAAGTGACAGGCAAAATGGAAATGCTATATCCTAACAGAGATAAGTAATTGCATGTTTAATGACCAAAAATCAGTAAAAAGAGAGGCATAGAGAGATCAATACTTAGGCAACCAATCCTTTCATGAGATAAACACATATAAAAATTAGTGTCATTACCTGGAGTATTAAATTGATAGTAGTTAGGATCCTCTGTTTCCTGCTTCATTGTTACTGTTGATATTTTTGAAGAGATTCCTGTAGAAGCAACAAAGGATTTAAATATGGAAGCTAGTAATAAGCAGATTCTTAAAACAAAACAAACAAAAGCACCCACCAAGAGCCTCGCTGGTCTCTACCGAAAAAAAAAAAAAAAAAGACATTATACATCTGTTAAGCTAAAACAATGGCAACAAAGTGACCTGCAGGTTTCTTACGTTTCAGTTTGGTCACCCCAGAAAGGATCCAGGATTAAACACTTCCCCACAAACTAGGCTTCCCTACAGATGCTATCTCAGATCTGAAGAATATTTAAAAAATGGGCTCCTTCCTCTTTGCATGCTACCACAGGAAAAAAATATATTTTATCATTCATTGTGCTGAAAGTCCTGGAAAAGCTCCTTCTCACTTTTTTGTGAGAATTACTTCAAATGCCTAGAAAGCAGCACTGGGAAGAGTCTGGGACTGACTTGACAAAAACTTCAAGTTAACACTTTGCATATGTCAAGCTGAACGTTAATCATGAAGGGCTCCTAAACCACAAATTTAAAGTTGTGAAGCATGAAGAACAAGGGCAAAAAGCTGGACTACGTATAAAAATGTAATTCTAATAGGAAAGTGAGCAGTGCAGCCCAACCCAGCAAAAGGGAAAGTCACCAGTTTATCTCCCAGCACACCTGCTGCCTAATTGGCTTTAATGGGATTATCCACGCCTTTACCTCACAGTACACTTACTCTGCCACAGACCACAGTACCTTGGGGAATCATCTGCTACCTGCAGAGCAATTTAGGAATGCTTTGGCAATTTTTTAACAACAAGTAACACATCTTGTTATTTATGAATTTTTTATCTCTCTTTTAGCTAGAGAATGGACATTTATTCATTTTCAATATATTAGGAATATTAACAAATAAACCAAGCTTTTGCTTCGGATTAGGGACAAAGATATCTTGAATAAGAAAAGAAACCAAACAAAACAGAGGAATTTCTTCTTCTCTAAATTACGTGAAGATAAATTTAGTCTACAATGTATTACAAATTTCCTCCCTCTTGAAATGGAAGAATTTGGCTGGGGTTCAGTATTTGATAAAAACTCTAGCTCAGCTTTCTATCTTTGCTTACGTTCAGTGTTCTGAATAGAATCTGACCTTTTTTTGGTTTTGCTGCAAATAAAGGCAAAATTTTGAACGTACCAGAATCCTTGCTTGGTTCTGTTTTCACTTTAACAGGAGGATAACTATAAAAATAAACAAGTCAAACAGAATGACATTACTAAAAACAAACCTTAGATTTCTGGGACGTTCTTCAAGCTTTATAGCTTGTTAAGTAAAATCAATCCCTCAGATTTTTTTCCCACAAAAAGACAAAAATAAAAGCATACTGGCTTACCTGATTTATCACAGGGGAATTTCCAGCAATCTCCTATTCCTACCATTTTTTAGGCATACAATATTCAAATCATGTTTAGCATTTAATGAGAAGCAAACACAGAAGCACAAGAGTGATTCCTGTTTTCACATTAACAAATTTCTGATGTAGCAGATATATCTTCATTTACTAATTAAAAAAAAAATCATTTTTTTCAAATTGAGGAGGGGGAAGGAAGCAACATTACATCTGTTCTCCCTCACTGCTCTGCTATAAAGCATGGCAAACTTAGTCCTGACTAACAGACTGAGAATTAAGAACACCGACTGGGCTAATTAAAACGAGGAGAAACATAGTCATTTCTTTAACTTGTAATAATTTCCTCACAAATAATGATGAAAAGAAAGAGAAGATTGAGCTTCATGCTTTTTATAATACCAAGCAAGCAAAAGTTATTCAGAGGTCATCTGGGCAGAAAAAGCACATTAAGACAAAGATAACCACATGAAAATAGGTATTTGTTTTAAAAAAATTCTACATTATTTGAAATTCACCTTCCACATGGAGGTATAATTGAATGTGAAGGTTCTGTCATATCAGCTCCTGAAAGTTAAAAGACAACATTTTAATTTCCTGTACTCCATTTACTTTAAACACAAATTTTCAATGTAAATACATTTTCACTGTAACACTGATTTCACAAAGCAAAAACCTGTTCACATTTTACAGGCATATGTGCATATTTTCCTTATTCACAGATAATGAGAGAAACATCCCGTTAAACTGTACCCAGACACAAACAACTTGCATCTTTAGAATGTCACTTACCACACTGAGAACCTATCTAGTATTTTTGATAGAACTATTTTATTACCAGAAAATCTGTAATTTTCCATCTCTAATCTTCTACCTGAGCATAGGCAACACATCTCTAATTTTACAAATCAAGCATCAACTTTTGGCTCTTTCACCTGAGAAATTAAATTTTTCTTTTTTGACTACATTCCTACAGAGATTGCTTCATCATTTTCATAGAACAAATCCTCACACTTATGCATTTATCAAGTAAAGCAACATGATACCATGAAAGGAACAGGAGAACGGATTTCTCCTAAGCTAGAAGTGAATCTTTGTAGGGTTTTACAAAACTCACTCTAGCTCAGAATTTTTAATACATAGAGGCTTTCATAGGAACTACAACACCTAGCCACTTCAGATTAAATTACTTTTAAAATGGTATATAAATGCCAAAATCAGCTGAGTAGTGAGACACAAGCACTGGGAAGTCTTGGCACCTTCTAAAACTGAGTGCAGTCCTTCATAAGTTCACTTCCCCTAGGATACTATACAATTCACATTACATTTAAATTCAGTATAAGGACAAAGAATGAAGTAGAATGAACTTAATACAAAGAATGAAATAGAATGAATTTAATTTCTAATGAGGTGCTAGCAGAATGTGTTCCTAGCAGAACACATAAAGGAAAAGGTTATCGCTCCATAAGTAAGACAACTCACAGTCTAGAAATTTCTGCAGTTTGCCACTTTATTGACATGACCGAATGTTCTATGTATATTGCTATCTGAACTCAAATTCCAGTCTTTTTCTGTTTAGTTTGAATAAGCATTAACTTACCTAAGTGTTTCTTTGGTTCTAGGAAAGGCCTGTGTGGAAATATGGAAAGAAAACTCATTGTTTTAGCAAAGACATTGTTAATTACTTGGTAGAGTACATTACAGAGAGAATTCCTGTTTAAAAGAAACAGTCTTCAATGTATTTAATTAAAAATTAAAATCAATTTTACTTAAGTACCAAACCAAATTGGACACACTAGCACAAGAAAGAGAGCAAATAACCTGTTGATACTAAATGAGATCTCTGACTTGTTTTCCAAAATCCATTTCAGGGTGGAAACATCATAATTTGACGGATGTTTAAATGTGAGTCCTTCGGGCAGGCCCTGCACTATCACAACAGACTGGTCCCTCTGGATGTCTTCATATGGCACAGGTACCACCGTTGACTTTCCTAAAGCTTTGCCTAGAAAAAAAAGAGGAGGTTGTTTTGACCTCAAGACTACTGGTCCCTCACAAAACTTTGTAACTTTGAATAGGACAGGAGCAAAAGCAAAGTGTGGATGCAAATCTTCTCAGGACACCAAGTACTGCTGGCACTAATATGCTTTGTGCAATAATCTCAAATCACATCCCACAAAACACATCAAGAAGAAAACTAATCACTATATGTGTATTTTTAAGAAACAGCTACTAAAAGTTTCTAAAAATAGCAGGGTAGTTGGAAGGCTAAGATCATGCATTTTTTTCCTCCTAACTGGAATAAAAATTTAGAAATCTAGAACAGATCTTCAGAAGAATTTAATGCACCCACCATAGCAAAAGCAGAAAAAGTCCTCCACAGACTTTCTGAGAGCCTCCAGTTCCTCGGTATCCACTGTCGGTCTGGTTACAGGTGGTGTAGTCTTTGTTTTCTGCAATTCTGCAGCCCTCTTCTCTTCTGTAACACCTGGCAGTTATTTATGAAAATAAAACAGACATAAAACAGTAAATTATTTAAAGTGCCAGTACCTAGTCCCTCCAGTTAAGACTATAGATTTTCAAAAAGGATTCCTGCCGGAAAACTGTAGGACTGCACTTGTCTTAGAAGCAAATGCACATACCTATGTACATAAGCAATGAGCAAATTTAAATTTACACCAGAATTATTATATCCTCCTTACAATCTTTGCAAATATCACCCCCTGAAAAATTCGAATGACAAATTAAGAGACACATCCAAGGAGGCTTTTTTGGCATGAAGAGGAAGAAAACACTATTTATCTCAGGAGAGGATAATACAGTAAAAATAAAGTGCTAAACTGCCAAGAAAAGAAGGACCAACAGAGTCACCAGGAAAAAGGTAAAATGCCAGTGTGAAGGGTCCCATAGCTCTCTAGTGCTGTGCATGACATCTTATGCAGCAATTCTATTATGTTTATTCTGTATGTGCTTCGCAGAACTTTTTACAGAAGAGATCTGACATTTGCCACGATAGCTCATGTCTCTTCCAAAGGACATATAAAGTACACACCTCTTACTGCTGAATAAGAGGAGCTGCAAACAAGCCATCATCACGCAAAACAGAGATTTCAGCCCTACATCTTGTTCTAGTCTCTAAGAAAAGGTCACTGCAAAAGGACTGAGAGAGTAAGAACACTTCGAGTACTAAAAAGCAAACAGAAGTAACAGTTTCAGGTGGAAGCCTTCCTTTCTCATCATTCACTTCTTGCTAAGATTTACTGAGAATCACCCAGCAAAACCAGAGGCAAACAACAGAGATATGCTTGCCTACCTGGAAGGAAAGGCAAGGGAGATCTGTGTTCCTTTGTGCAAGAGCATGATCAGTGCTGAAGCTGTGTCATGACTTCACCACGAGCCAGCACAGCAGTAAGCCTGAAACACTGCGATGTGCATCACCAGGACTGCTGGAATCAGAATTCTACACTGACACAAGAAAACAAACATCAGTTTGAATAACTGATTACAAATGGGCTGTGAAATGAGCTGAAGCAGCAATGTTTTTAGTAAAACCACATTTATTATCTTAAAAATTCTTATCTTCATTTCAAAGAGAATCTTGTTCTTCCTCTACAGATCATACATCAGCTTCATGCCCTGGAAACACACCTCCATGTGACATTTAGCTTGCCAGCACTTCAGGCCTGAAATGTTTGCTTTCTCTGCAGTATGACAGGGCCTAACAAAACAAAAAATAATGCAAAACTGGGATACTGTTATATACCTGCAACTCAGGTGCTTAATCAATGACAGCTTTTAAGATTTGCCTGTGGACTTGGGATGAGAGACACCAGTCTCCATTTACAGGTACATAAAACATAGCTTTTTGAGTGTTATTTTTTCCATGTAGGAAGCTGATTCACTGAAAATGCCTTTACTGCCAGCAGCTTCAGAAAGTATACCCACTTTCTAAAAATAAAAACAAAACAAAATTAAGATGACACTACTGCCCACTTCATACGAAAATGAAAAGCAGACAGAAAAGATAAAGAAATTTTCTTTCTTAATTATAAGACAAACCCTTATTGGGTTTTTTTTATTACATTAGTTTTAGTTGTTTTCTTAAGATCACATTATGCCTCTGCCTCCTAATCTCTCCCACATCCATTGGCCAATTTTTATCATAACTCACAAGTAAGATCAAGTTTCAAATGCAGCAAGATTTGTAACAGCCCTGCACAACTGACCAAACCTAGCAGGCATTCATTCCTCCTGCCAGCACTGATGGACACATGAACCCTTGAGGTTATACAACCTCACAGGCTCTTCCAAAGCCCTTGCCACAATTACTGGAGCCTCAAGCAGGATTCAGGCTACAGTTGGGAGGGGATGCCTAGGATATATGCAACAAGATCTGGTACAGAAGAGGGATGAGGGGGCTGTATTTATAGGGTAAATAGCTCACAAATGGGGAGGAATGGTTCTATGATAAAAGAATAGCATTCTGCATAGTTGAGAGCATTCTGCAGAATTAGTCTTGCTACTATTCTGGATTCGGAATTACAACTACACAACTCCCAACAACCCTCATTTTGCATTGAGAATCAATATATGCTTACGTGTCTCTTTTCTTCTACTATCCAAGTGTTTTGGTTAATCAGAATATCCTTCCCTCTGGGTCTGACAGTCCAGCATACCACTTAGCTGGAAAAGGAATCTCCCAGCTGTCCCTATTCTATCAAACAGAGAGTTGTAGAGGAGGCAGGATGCATTTCACCCATGGAGCAGGACCCTGCTGGGTCACACCACAGACAAGTGACAAATCCAGCACTGTCCTCATCTCACCAAAGAATAAGAAACAAAGAAATCAAGCTTTAGTAGAAAAACAATCTACTTAACTGAAACTTTCTCAAAAAAAAAGACCTGAAGATGAGATGCTAAACAGAGAAAAGCTGGCACAATTATCTGGTATCCAAAGTTGATAGAGCTCAGGACTCCTCTAGCAAAAGAGCTGTCAGTCCCATGGCAGTTAAGGCATCTTAATATATCAGAAGGTTTTTAATCAGGTGCCGTTCAATCACTCAGGGAGAGAAAAACAAGACATAATTTTAAGAATATGAATGTGACCCCTGTGCAGGGACTCTGAGAGGTAACTTAAGAGCAAAAACAATTTTGTGACACCACTCATATACATATATTTCATTATTTGTACTCAAGGAAAATTACTGCAATGAAATAGAGAAAGTAAATGGGTGCTCAGCTAAAAGTATTTTGCTTTGGTTTATGTTATTCACCCAATCATCTGTGAGCTTTTTAAGCCCATCCAGCTATACAGCTCATGAAATTATACAATATCCTCAAATTAAAGTAATTTTATAATTATCAAAGGATCACTTGAACCACACAAAAAGTAAATACCCGAGGCAGAATTTAGGAGCCATGAAATTTCAAAAAGACTGGCTATCTGAGGGAACAAGATGTGTGGTTTCCATGGAAATGGGACTGAACTTCCCACACAGGTTTTTAAACCAGCTGTTAACTTCATACCCCTTAGCTGCCTAGCCAGAGACAGAAAATTAAAGGTTTGTGGCAATGAAGCCAGGCAACATGGCTTTACAAGTTACCCAGCTCCGAAATTACCCAAGAAAAATAGCAGGGAGCTCTGCGCTAGGTAGGGCATGGCTAGAGCTAAGGGTGCTGAAAAGAAAAGGCATTCAAACTGGCACACGGCATGCAAGACACATCTTGACATATCTACAGGGAAGAGAGGCAGATGATGGAAGCAAGAAGCACTCCCAGGAAGTGAGGTGACATCAAAACCAGACAGAAAATAAACTTTCTACCACAATTTGAAGTATTAGAAAGCAGGCATTCTTTATTACAGCACTGGACACACCTGGACAACATCTCCTCTAATCAAATGTGTGTCCTAAAACTTTACAACAGGATATTTATTCCATCATGTTCATGCATACTTACTAGAATATACTTCCTAGATAATAGCATCACTTTTCCTGGAACTATGCATGCATCTGCCTCCTACTGGAAGTCCTCTCATGGTCCTAGAGGGCCATCTAAAGGGACCTCTGATGGTCATACTCACTGAGTGCCCCCAATGTTACAGATGACCTTGGCTTGAATTTTTCTTGAGGCATATGCTGCTGCTTTTTGTTACATAACTGCACCACAAAAATCACTATTTTCCCCATTATCTGTTCCTCCACTGGTTCCAGCTGTGTTTATCATCTTCTGTGCATACTTCTATATTCTCTTACCTCCTTTTGCTAATTAGTCTTTAACCTCTATCTAGCAACTTCAGGGGAACTGAAAGTTTCTAGTCTCTGTGTTATATATCAGAGGCAAAACAACTTGAGTCTAACTATGTAGCGGAAGTTTTGACAATGCAAGTTTCTTTTTATTTTGAGAACTTGGGAAAAGGGCTGAACTGACTTGTAAACCAAGAGAAACTGCGAATAATGTAAAACTTTAAAAAACCAAATTAATTCAACCTAATACCATGAGAAAGGGCTTGCAAATGAGACTATAAAAACGCATGGCTAGCTGGGCTGGCCATCATACACTTCAGTTAAACCCTTTTATCAATCCAGGAAGCTGGGGAAAAAAGAAGATAAAGTGGCAGAAAAGAGAGAGTACAGCAGGTGACAAGGTAAAGCTAAAATACAGGAAAATTATTTCTATGTCTTTCAAAAAGATCTAGACTACTAATGCTGAGTTCAGATAATAAACATACAGTATGCGAAAAATATGCACCACAGAATACAGAAGAATAACAAAGCAAGGCCACGGGAGCCTGAGAAACAGCATAAATGGAATTTTATATGCACAATCCAGTCTCTCTCTGACTGACCCTGAAGTGTCTTTCCCAGGAGATAACGAAACGTAAGAGCCAAGAATGTGAACATAATAGAAGAATTATAAACAAGATAGGGAAATCACACAGACGGGACTTTAGCTGATGCTAGGAGAAGCGTGATTAGAAGCTTACAGCCAATTAGCAAGTTAGATTAGGCGCGTGAACACTAGCTTTTAACCAATCATGTATACCAGTGTCGCGTGAACAATGCTTTTGTCTATAATAATGCTTGCTCCCTAAAAATAAATGAAATGGCACCAATACCTCCGTGAGCGTGTGTGCTATATTCCTGTGACTCCCAATAACAGAAACTACATTAATTAGGTTAGGCAAAAGGTTAGGCAGAAGGGAATTGCAAGTGGAACAATTTAAGTGAGCTCAAATGGAGACAACAATGGCAAAAAAAACCCCTGGCTCTTACAGTAAGAAAGACAGGGATGATTGCCTCAGATTTTATCTTTATTACTTGTAACAGTTTGGTGAGGGCTAAGAATGTTATCTACATTATATTATATCTATATCTATATTAATTCCTAAGTACATGATTTATTAGGAATAAACTGGTCAAGTCTATAAGTGTAGGCAATTTAACTTGTTGGAATTTAGCTTGCAAAACGAAGCCATATTAATATGTTTCTTAAGATTAATTCAATCTGTGAGAACTACTCTGAAGTGCCTTTCCCAAGAGATAACAGAATGTAAAAGGCCAGAAATGTGAGCATCATAAAAGAATGTAAAACAAGATAAAGCAGTTGCCTAGACAGAACCTTAGCTAATGCTTAGAGAGCATGACAAAAGTTTATAACCAATTAGCAGAGTAGATTAAAGCGTGAACTTAAAGCTTTTATCCAATTATATGTACCAGTGTATTACGAAAACAGTGCTTTTTGTATATAACAATGCTTGCTTCCTAAAATAAAGTGACATGACACTGATACTTCCTATGAAGATGTGTGTTATAGTACAGGCGACCCCCAACTTTAACTCATAGCAGCATTTCTGCAAATATAAAATAGAAAGTGACTGAAACTTAATCAAAAAAGAGTTCAGCTAATTCATCAAGCAGTTACAACTGCAACAGAAAAATTCCCCCAAGATCTAGGGGCGGGGCAGAAACAGATGCAAAGCATGAACTACCGCTTCCAATAAACAGAGTACAATGTAAGTAAGGCGGAGAAAACACAATCCTAAAGTGTTGGTGGCAGACAAAATGTCTATAGAAAAGTATCCCAGCTTTCCAGCAGAAACATCTGAAACTTCCTGTTTTTTCACAGAATCACAGAATTAACTAGTTTGGAAAAGACCCTTGAGATCATTGAGGACTATTTCATTAAATAAGCAAAGATATCCTTATTTACCTTGTGTATACCTACACCTCTCGCTAGAAAACACCTTTCGCTGTTGCTTAATTAACCCCAAGTAGAGAGAGGCAGGTTAGCATTAACACATCACTAAACAGGGAGGATGCAACCTGGATCAGATAATGTTTAAAGGACAAGAGAACAATCACGTGGTCCCTTCCACTATAAGAGATGCTGGTCTTAACTCCCTACCAACAGACATGGGAGGAATAAATATATCATGTCTGCCAGCACACTAAGTTTGGGCAATGGTGAAAAGCTACAGTCAGAGTGGCCAGGAGCAGCCATCTATCTCTGCTTCTCTGGTCACTGGGAGAAGCCTAAGCTATTCCAAGTTGCCTGCTGCAAAAAGGGAGGTAAAAACTCAGAAACAAAACTGAGAGCCACAGCTGAGTAAGTTCCCATTAACAATGACTGGGAAGAACCTGTTCCGGCAGATACTCAGAACAAACACTTGGCAGACGTTTTTTTAAAAGAGCCACTCCCAAATAGCTGCAAGGAAACTGGGCATAAAAGAGGTCAAGATTTACAGAGGTGTAAAACAGCTCTGACTGGACAATAGGAAAGTATCCTAACAATCACACCTTTAAAATGCAACTATTCAATTACTTCCTTTTTCCCTGCTACCATTCTGTAAAGTGTAACCCATTTTGAAGTGCACTGGAAGACCAAACCTAAAGCAAGAATCACAGATACAGTCGCCATTTGCATTTAAAATAGGCAGCAGATCAGTGATGGGTACGTGGAACTCCAGCACCGTTTCATCAGCATTAATCCTCTGCCTGGCTATTACTGTTTTTCTTTGATTTACTATTTATGTCTACGATTTAATGATTCCTTTATCTTCCAAAATATTCTGTAGCTTCAGGAGCATAAAAGCCACAGAAGTCTCTGCTGGCCACAGAATACTTCAGGGTCAAAGACAACAACTATGGGAAATCAGTTTCCACACTGGCATATTATCCTCAAAAAAACCTGGCATCATTAAATTAGCTTCATTAGTATCAAGGGATTAGGCTCCGAGCAGTATAAAAAGATGTCAGTTAGTTCAAGAATGGTATTTTCACTGTACTATCATAGCACATAATCTGAGACAAAGACGATGATGAAGACTGTCCTTTACACATAATGCAAAAAACCACAACCAATAGCAGTTAGACCCACTAATAACCGCTATTATTAGAGTAATACTTGAAAAGGTATTAGGCTGCTTCCATATATGTCAAGTCTCTGCTCAATTTAAAATCTGAGACACCCTGCTTTTGGGCTGAAAAAGTCTAACACCATTTAGATACAGTTTCTGAATTACTACAGACATGACAAGATAGAGTGTGTATAATCAGAGGTAATCACAACAGTAAGAAAGAAGCAAATCAATTATATTAATACTTTATTTACATCATTACTGCATCATTCAAATAAAGTATCATAAAAAGACTGCATCCAGACTAGCAGTACCCATACTAACTAGCAAGCTGCAGTGTTGGGGGCTATGTTAACAGATTTCAAATACATTATAATCACCAGTTTAAAATTAACATAGAGCTACTGAGTTAATACAAATTTTCATGCTACTGTATCTTGACTCCTGCCTACCAGATTCTAAACCCCAGAAGTCTGCATAATGCTTTCCAGTCTGCAATATCACAGCCTGTTCAGCATTGCTAATGGCGAAAGTATATAGATGATATTGAGACAGGATCAAACATGTGAATAGCTTCATCCATTAGAAAAATGAAAGAAAGCAGCAAGACATGCCAATTAGAGCTTCATCGTGGGAAAATGTATACTATACCCATATGCTATACACTTTACCAAGCTTTGGTTAGAAAATACTGAAGTCACATATTTCTACACTTGCATTTTAGATACCATCACTTACAAAAAGAACACAAGTTAAAAACAAAAATACTGATTTTTGAGCTATTTAGATGCCTACAACTAGACGTTTTTTAAGCCAGTGAGATTTAATCTTTCAAGGTTCTGGTTTTGTTTGCTTTTTCCATCCCCCTTTAAACTACTGAAGCATTACACTCGTTACACAGACATAGAGGAGCACAATGTCAGAACAAGAATTCCCCAGAAAACCTGATGGTTCTATTTACTCAAAGGCCAGAAGGATTTAATGAGACAGAAGCCTAGCTGCAGATCTTCAAGCAGGTCCACAGTAGCCTAGTTTATGGGAAGAACCATTTTACTTGCCTGCAGATGATGGAGTATATCCAAAAGGAAACAATAATTCACATACCAAAGAAACATACTGAGGAGCCAAAGCTGAGCAATCTTTCCCATAAAGTCTGTGGAGAATTGCATTCCATTCATTCATCCTGAGCAGAAGGAATGGCTGTGTTCATTAAAAACACTCAGATTTTGAGCATTCCTGAAGCTACAAGAAGTTCTCACAACCTGTGGCGGGACGGACATGGAGGTACAGGTAAGAAGAGTGAAAGCTCCTGGCCCAAAGTCTCTAGCAGGAATTGAAGTCAAACTCTAGCCCACACCAGATGCATTGTTAAGATCAATGTGAAAAGCCAACACCATCAGAAGAAAAATGAAGGCTCCAAAAAATAAAGGGCTTATCATTCAAGATGAACCACCTACAGGTGCAAGATAGCCCCAACTCAGACAAGTGAACCCAAAGCTGCAGCACCACCGAAGTAAAAAGCAGCACGACTGGGAGAGCTGGCCAGAAGCTGCAGAGCTAGCAAGATTAAGCTTCCCTGCGGCCTAGATATTAATGGTGTAGCAGCCAGTACCAGTGGAAATGCTAGCAGAGGCAACCGGGATGCTTGGAGAACGGTTTCCTTGGCCGATGGGATGGAACACATAGTGCTGGGTAAATACATTTCAAAGTCCTGAACAGGTGATCTTTTAAAAAGGTGCTTCTGAGTCAGGAAGCTCTCCTGAAACTTCCCTTCTGACAGGCAAGTACCACCTGGGGAAAATATTAAAAAATCTGGTTTCTGGGGTTTCTCTGGTTGTTTTATAAACTATCTCCAGCTCACATTCAAATGAGAATGAATTCCACAGAGCCCAAGGGAAACTGGCAAGATGACGAAGATGAAGGGAACAGCATTCTACAGATACCCCAGGGACAAGTCACCTGTTCAGGAGAGCTGATAACCCACAACTCCACAGCAATCCAGAGATGACAGAGGCACTTCATCTTGCCAAGACCATGCAAGAGGAACTGAGGAACACACAATGCACTTTAGCAGGGGACAGCAACTAAAACAAAGAGGTACTGTTAGCGCAAGATGTGTGTGATCTTGATTGCTTACAGTGCACAAGTATCTACACTTGTCCACATTCTCCATATGAGCAGGTGTTTGAAGAACATGTTCTTCCTATATACAATACACGTTTACACAGGCCTAAAATACCTGACACTGCAGGTTACCCAAGTCACATGTTCTGCATTCAAGCGCATGCAGTTCTACACCGACTGAAATAGTTCATTACGCCATAACATAGAGCTCACAGCCTTCTTCATTAAGCAGAGCTCAGAAGAATACATTATTTGACTCAGTTTTAAGTAATTAATGCCTGTTGACTGGTTTTTCAACACTTACGACACAACCTATACTAAAATTAAAAAAAAACATTTTTATAATTAACTTTTAACACATTTTCTTAAGGTAACAAGGTAAATGAGATATGGGCAGGGCTCCTCCTTGCCCTGCAGCAAGGCATTAGGGATCCCACGTGAGTGAAAGCCATCATGAATGAAAGCCACAGGAAACCAAACTCCAGTTCTACTTTCCCTGAATCACTAATATTTTTATCAGTTCTATACTGCTAAAAAGTGTACATGCTACTTTCTTCACAAACCTCATATATGCATTTCACCAGTTTAGCCCAATAAATTATACTCATTAACAAAAAGAGCAGTGGGTTTGAAGCCTGAGCCCTCTGAATTCTGAAAACTCTTCACAAACTACTCAAATTATACAAAGGAGCCATGAAAAAAGTGGAAATAAAGACTGGAGACACATGCTGGCTTGCACAGGGTCAGACATAACCAAAGGTGTGCTTAGTAATTAGACTTCTGTTTCCATATTTAAAGAAAACTTAAGATACCCACAAGTGGAGAGGTAATTCTCAATATTGTCAGCACCATGTGTTCTAGAGACTGACATTACAGATGAATTTTTAAAGGTTTAATTCTAACAGCAAGATAAGAATCTCTTAGAAGCCGTAGTCCTAAAGTAACAAGAAGGACTCAACTCTCATTTGATAAAAATACAAAGCACTGTGTCCTTCCTGGATTTTTACAGAACACCTACTAAAATCTCAACTAGCACTGCCTATTGCTCGCTTTCATACTGAACTGAAGAAACACAGTATGAGGGGAAAGGAACTGTTGCCTCCACAGTTCTACATTTTAAGCAAAAGATATTACACTGTAAACTTCATCAAGACTTCAAAGCTGTCAAAGGCAGTGATGGAATCAGCATCACCAGGAATATGTAATGTTATTACTCCTAAAAATTGTTGTTCTGAAATAATGTTTCCTGGAATTATCAACATCTTTGTCAGAGACAGAAGAAAACTACTTCCAGCATCAAGACTTCCCTGAAAGCATGGTAGGTGCATACTTAGTGAAACCATGAAAGCAATGACTGACATTAGTTGACCTTGTTCACACAGATATATACCCTAATGTTCTGCAAGAATCAAAGTTTTCAAAGGTAATATTGTTTAATCTTATCAGCCTGATAGTAAAAAAACACAGCCCAAGAATCTTGTAACTGGAATAAAGCAAAAGGTGAGGATTATCAAAACTGATGTAGGATTTAAACACAGGTATGCATCTGTAGAAACCACATCTGATACAGCCAAACACAAGCATGGATGAGAAGCCAGTGCTTCCCACAGTACAAAGCCTGAAATAGAGATCTAGCCAAGAGATCAAACAGCAAATCTCCATAATTTTAGACTCCCTACTAATAGATGTGTTCTGTACACAAAGTCCCTGGTGTATCAGGGCCCATGATACCATGGCAATAAAACATAGTACCTAGAATGTCAGGCAGGCCCTTTAAGAAACCAAAACAAAAAAAAAAAGAAATCATGTGAAAAACTGAACTCCCTCCCCAGTACTCAGCAGTTTTCACAAACAGCAGTATCAGAATATTATCCCTGTACAAAATTTTTAAAAAAAAAAAAAAAATCGATACATCTTATATTTGATTTCTCAATCGGGTTGTAATTCTATATTTTGGTATCAGTTATCTGTTACAACCCAACATCATGGTGACTTTCCTTGGAGAAAATATACGCACAGAAAGTCACTGTCCATGCCAGTAGGACAGTGACAAGAAAATCTAGAGCCCTACCACAAACAACTGACCTTGAGACAGAGCCTCCAGGTGAATTTTACCTAGCAGCAAAAACATTTTTGGGAGCAAGTCTTTCTGTTACAGACTAAACATTGTTGCTTTCCCAGCAGTATTTAACTTGACAACAACAACTTGACACTTGTTTTTAAACTCCTCCTCAGACTGATTCTTTTATCATACCCCTCCTTGACCTGCATCTTCTCTCTTTCCCTAGGCAAATAAAGGTACATTTTCTTATTTACTAGGCAGTATCCACCACCAACACTTTCCTAAATGAGCACATCAATGCTCCCTCAAATAGTCACTGCATCTTTGAAAACTATCCTTAAAAATACTGTCCTGTACTCGATGAATCAAGTTTTATGAACACCTAAGTTCCACTGTTCTACTGTAAAAATGAAATTAAACAAAAACACACCCTAGATGTACTTAAAGGAGTACACAAGTAATGCAGATGTAATTTTAAGTCATTATGGTACAGATGCATACTTCTATCTACTAAATAAAACTGATATAAAAAAGCTACATGAAAAAATATTATCTTGTCAAAACTGTACATCTGCTTTAGCAAGGCATGAAGTGATCTGAAGAACCAGTTCCACCTGAGCTGACAGAAGTGCTCCTCTACCTGTTCAGTGTTCTTCTCAGTTTTCATGAGTGGGAAAAAAAGATTTGAAGGAGAGATACAAGGAAAAATTGACACACACTAGGAAATACAGGATGTGTTATAAGGGTCGACTGTCTAATACTTCTTATTGTACTAGTTTGTCACATTATCTAAGAAAAAATGGACATTTCCAGCCAGTGTAGAAATAACGCTCCAAACAAGACCACTGTTACTGATCATTTTTATGTTCTTAAACAGCTTGATTTGCCATAGCCAACTTAATTACAGCATGCAGCCATGATAGACAGAATTTCCCCCCCAAAGTTATTAGTGTTATGCAATATACGTTATGCAGTGTGTCATACAAAAATACAACATTGAAACTTACAGTATTTAATAAAATCCTTCTGAATATCTTCCCTAGAGTTGACAAAGGCTTTTCCTCTCTCAGTTCCAACTACAAAAACATTTCTTTCATATACACCAATACAGGCGATTTCTGTCTTGGACTTGTCAAGTTCTTTACACTATAAAAAAGAAAAAGAAAAGGCTTTTATTACTATAGTTAGGATATAGTTAATAAAAATGTATGTGATATCACGTAAAACAATTACTATACTGTTGCCAGCATCCACCCTTCAGAAGGTACTATGAGCAAGATAACATCAGCCAGTAGCAAAGCACAATTTACACATCTGGAATGCTTTTCATCAGAAATCTTAAAAGCATTGTAGATCCATTAGCAAAATTAAGGCCTTGTTTGCATTGTTTTTAATTTAGATGATTTATGACATCAATCCATGTTAAATTATCACTTCAATGTTAATCATCCTGAGTGTCTTACTCCAACTTTCAACAAAGCAAACAGGAATTTTGTTCATTCACAGCACACTTGTCGCACATCGTGTTCTGTTCAGAAAGGTGTAGTTGCAAGCAGGATGGCTGCCTGTAGTCTGCCCTGTCCTGTCTGCTGGACCCAGGCTCAGGTGAATTCCTCCTGAATGGAAGGATTGCACCATCACTGCAAACACTACATATGTTCCGTCAGGAAAAACTTCTTGCAAGAATTAAGGCAGGAAGCCTATGGAGAGAACAAGGATCCCAAGAAAAATGGTGACATGACGAAGCAATGATCACAAAAGGTCAGTCTCTCCTAGGAACTAAATCAGAGTTCGCTACAACCTATAAAAACACCAACAGCTGCAGCATGGGAGGAAAAAGTGACAGAAAGACTTTAAGAACCAAATATTACCAATGGGATAAAAGACTTGCAATCTATTGTCTTAGAACCATTCCACTCAAAGTTTCATTGCTAAATAGAAAATGTTTGATCTTGCTTATCATTAAAAAATTATAAACTTGAAAACTTTGAAAGAACCAAATCTTGTACAGTGACTCCTTCAAAGAAATGGAACAGGCATTTCCACTCACAGTCCCAGCCAACCTTAAACCCCACCACACAATTAAATAACTTCTACAAAACAGGTGATATGCCAACAAAAAGAAGTATTTTCTGAACAAGTTTTGTTGAGTTGGTATAGCAGCTGAAGACAATGAATTAGCCTCAAAACCATTTATTCATTCTATATTACATATGATGAAGACCAGAACACACTCTTGCCTTTCAACCACACTGTACCTAAGCAATCAACAAATATTTCTCATTTGTTTATTTGTCAAAATAATTTTTTAAAACAACCACCCCACAACAAGAAACAAGATTACTGTTAGCATGACTTACCACAAGCAAAGACAGTTACAGCTGGCTGAACAGCACACAATTAGGTAAAAATACAACAATCCACCTTCCCTGCTGCCCAATGGGAAGCAATATACTGGTGTAATCCTGTAAATACCAACACAGGTTCATGACACAGAAGCTTAAATTCTCTACGAACCATTGACTCAAACGCTGACATGAGGAATTTAACCACCATTCTGCTTTCTAAGGATTCCTCATCATGGACAGATGCTGCTGGTGCAGTAGTTTGAGCCATTTTCCTCCTGTAAAATGAAAGTAAAAACCTTTTCAGATACATACAACAGTGCAAGAAAATGAAAACCTCTCCTATGCAAGCAAAGAAAAAATTAAATTCAAAATCCCATAAAACACAGCCCACTACACACAACAACCAAACAAATACGTAAATTAACAGGACCAAGCATTAGCTCTTCTATTCTTTCATGCTTCCCACTGTTTTATCCAAAGCTGGAGCTAAACATTCAAAAGTTAAAATGTTGTATCATGATCAGACTACAAACCCTCTCTTGTCTAGAAAAATGCATGTTAATTGATTAGCTGAATTTACACTGACATTTATTTCTAAGCATGTTTGCAACTCCAGCAGTCTAGATAAACACAGCAACAAACACTGACAAACACAGTAACAAACCAATGTCAAATCGTAATTATGGCATACGTATTAGAACAATCTTCCCTGTAATTATGATGGTCTAGCTCAAAACAATCACCACCCCACCCCAAAATCACAGTCTCAAGGACTATAGTGTCAGTAACTGGAATGTGACATTCTTATTTGCATATTTTTCAGTTGTAGGATTAACTCAAAGCCAAGTAGTCTCAATTAAGGTGCTAAAATTAGTAACTAAATTTCAGCAGTGACACAAAAAGCCCCTTCTTTCTGTAGGTCATTCAGGAGATTTTCAACTTATTTAAGAAATAAGTAATAATCAAGACTTGTTTATGCTTCTGTTGGTAGAACTGTTTATATAAGACTGATATTTATGAAAATGAAGTTTCAGCAGCTTCTAAGCGCACATTTTTCTATTGGAGTGTTGCAATTTGTTATGTTTACACATATCTAAAGCAATAACCTGACATGCCTGGAGGAAGAGAGAACTGCTAGATAATTTAGCTGTTACAACTCCTCATGCAAGTCAAGAAAAATCACCTTAAAAGTCAAGACGGCTCAGATAAACAAGACATTTCACAATAGGGTGATGAGATGTCTTGCTGCTCCTGTAGAACTTGGTGACACAACGTGGCTGAAGTTTTCAAAGGCGACATGTATGCTATTAGACATGTAGACAAGTCAGGGCAGCGCATTGCATGTGATAATGTGCAGACTTTGGGGAAAAAATGGCACTGTGCTGTTTCTAGGGCTAGAGCACTTCAGATGAAAAAATTAGGAGGGAAAAAAACCCAAAACCCCAAATTATCAACACTGCAAACTCAAAACATATCTAGTAACCTTCTGGCTCTTAGGCACAGGCCAGCAAACTGCATTCTGGATGAACTGCATTCTGGATGAATTGGGAGGGAGTGGTACAGTCCCTGGTGTAGGATGCCAGTAATGAAAACACACAGTAATGAAAACAGTAACGAACACTGGCACTGAATACACTGAGGAGGAGGTGGCAAACAGGTCCTTCACCAGGTCTAACAAAGCAGCCAACTTTGACAGTGATAACAGAGGAACAACAATTGTATTATGTAGATGTCTTCAGAAACCTGAGAAAGCGCTGATGGGGATGGGCTAATGAGGTTATCCTTCAGAGGCAGAGGGGCACTGCTTGTGGAAAATCAGAGGGAAAAGGGAGATTATGATATAACATAAATCTTTAGTGAGTGTCTTGGTTTGAAGGATCGCCAAGGTAGTAGGTTCCCTCTACCCACCATGCCACCAATGCCACATGGAGCAAATGGATTGCCCTCATCACACAGTGTGCTCATATGGGAAACCAGAATTGTCCTGGGATCTTGGAAATAATTACAAATTGGCCCCAAGGTGGAAACTTTGGTCTTACTGATGACGAGGAGCAAAAACAGGTGAGCTGAGGAAGCTCCACCACACAACCAACTGCCAGCAGAAGATAAACGCTACACTCTTTTCACTGACGGCTCCTGTTGCATTGTAGGGATGAAATGAAAGGGGAAGGCAGCTGTATGGAGTCCTATGTGACAGGTTGCAGAAGCCACTAAAGGAAAAGGTGGATGAAACCAACTTGCTGAACTCAAAGCTGTTTAGTTGGCCCTGGACATTGCTGAAAGAGAGAAGTGGCCAAAGCTCTACCTCTACACTGATTCATGGATGGTAGCCAATGCTCTGTGTGGTTGGCTGGAAGAGTAGAAAGAGGCTAATTGGCAGCATAGGGGAAAACCAGTCTGCGCTGCTCAAGAGTGGGAAGACATCGCTACCGGGGTAGAACAGCTACCTGTGAAGGTCTGCCATGTAGATGCTCATGTCCCCAAGAGTCAGGCTTATGAGGAANTGAAGAGTGGAAAGACATCGCTACCGGGGTAGAACAGCTACCTGTGAAGGTCTGCCATGTAGATGCTCATGTCCCCAAGAGTCAGGCTTATGAGGAATACCAAAACAATGAGCAGGTAGATTAGGCTGCAAAGATAGAGGTGTCACAGATAGCCTTAGATTGGCAACACAAGGGGGAGTTGTTTCTAGTTCGATGGGCGAATGATGCCTCAGGCCATCAAGGCAAAGATGCCACCTATTAGTGGTCACAAAACCGAAGGGTGATTCTAACCATGGACACTATCTCATAGGTTATCCACGATTGTGAAATGTGTGCTGCGATCAGACAGGCCAAGTGGGTGAAACCCCTGTGATATGGGGGAAGGTGGTCCGCGTACAAGTATGGTGAGGCCTGGCAGGTTGACTACATCACACTGCCCCAGACCTGTCAAGGCAAGCGCTACATCTCACAATGGTAGAAGCCACCATTGGATGGCTGGAGACTTACCCTGTGCCTCATGCCACTGCCCGTACCACCATCCTGGGTCTTGACAAGCAAGTCCTTTGTAGGCACGGTACCCCAGAGAAAATTGAGTCTGACAACGGGACTCATTTCAAGAACAGCCTTATAAACACCTGGGCTAGAGAACATGCTATCGAGTGGGTGTACCATATCCCTTATCTTGCTTATCCCTTATCCCTTATCCCTTACGCTGTGCAGGCAAAATGGAGCAGTGCAATGGATTGTTAAAAACCACCTTGAAGGCACTAGGTGTGGGATCTTCCAAAAATCGGGAACGGCATGTAACAAAGGCCATCAGGTTAGTCAATATCCAAGGTTCCACAAACTGAACAGGCCCTGACCAATCTGAGCCCCTGCATACAGTAGACAGAGACAAGGTCCCTGTATTACGTGTCAGAGGACTGTTAGGGAAAACTGTTTGGATTTATTCTGCCTCAAGTACAGGCAAATCCATGGGGTTGTCTTTGCTCAGGGACCAGGTTGCACATGGTGGGTAATGTAAAGGGATGGAACAAGCCATTGTGTAACACAGAGAGATCTCATGTTGAGTGAGAACTACGTATAAATACCTTTGTTTGCTGAATGTCACTGCCATTGTCTATATCTGTATGTATATATGGATACATGTATATGTAAGTGTGTATATGTAGAGTTAGAATATATATTAGGTTGGGCATGAAGCCGATGATATGGAATAAGGGTTGGAATGTCCTGGGTTGACTGTAAATAATTGTGTATTCCCTTTAATGGTGTATTCACCTATCATCTACTTTATGCCCAGAAGAAAAAAACCCTCCTGTAACTGGAGCTGAGGCTGCTCTGGTGAAAGTTTTTGGTTTTTTTCTCCTCAGTTCAAGGACTCTTTTGGGGGGAGTAACAGGTTACACAGTTTCCTCTGGCTTGTTAGGTGCTGCAGCAGCTAGAAGCTGTTTCCCTGGGGCTGCTTCTTCTTCGTCTTCTTTTAGGACCTTTTTTTCAACTTGCTTTCTCATCTGAGAATCAGAAGATCCCTGGGAGGACGTTAGGCAAGAAACCTCCAGGGAGCCACCAGAGCAACTCTGCCCAGCCCCTCCGGACCCCCCAGAGGGGGAAGCTATGTCCAAGGAAAAAAGGACACTAAAATCCATTGGCTGTTTACTCAGGCTTAAGAAGTCCTTTTTCCTTTTCCCATGCCTTGTGGGCA
>VZRM01000543.1:0-24465 GCA_013397955.1 Grantiella picta
AAGAAAGTCCTTGCTCTGCACAAATCATTGCTCAGCATGTGTCCACAGTGGAACGTAACTGCTGAGAGAGGCTCCAGAGCAATCTGTTCACAAAAGGCAGGTGAGAATGTCCTGCCCAGGTCCCTGCCAAGCACATACCCTGTTTCTTCCCTTGAGGGACCCAGATGTTCAGGTAGAGACAGTCCTCACTCCCACGGACATCAGTCTGTGTCAGCTTCATCTGCATGCAGCGGTTTTTGAATTTTTTTGCCTCCAGTGTTCCTGAACGGAAAGATGGAAGACAGCATGTCCTAATTTGAGGCATCAACTCCACCCTCTGGTTGCAAGTTGTCTGTTCACCCATCCTCTCCTCCCTGAATTCAGTGCAGTGGCAGCAAAGCCTCTGCAGCCACCATGACCGGTCTGAGTGACAAAGTGGAACCCTTTCCCATTTGGGAAAGAAATTAAAGGGAAGAGAAAATAAATCCCCAAATGCTGGATGTTACCTTCCCAGCCAGGATGAGGTTGAGGATCTTCCAGAGTCCTTGTGGGGGCAGCAAAGGGAATCCCTCTGAAGATGTCAACATAGCTCCCAAAGAGTCCCAATTTCTTGTTCTCGCCTTCCACAAATCCTCCCTCGGTGAGCACCACACCCAGCTACAGGAAGAGAAGAGAATATTCATTGCTCTGTCCTTCATAACTCTGGTTTCCCATTTTGCCAGCTCCCACACCTTGCCCTGCCCAGGCCCCACACAGCCCCTGTCCCATCCCACCCTCCCCATCGGTGCCCTCGGTCCCTTGTGGAAAGCACTCAGGTGCTGCTGGAGCTGTGCCTGGGCAGGTGTCCTGCAGGTGCCCTTTGGAGCACACAGGCAGCTCCACACACACACTTCCAAAATGGAAAAAGCCTTTGTACTTACTGTGGCAGCCCAGGTTACCCCGAGGTAGGAGCACAGGGCCAAGGCCAGGAGGTGCCAGCGAGCCATGGTGAGGGCAGCCCTGAGGGGACAGTCCCAGCAGGAGGGCAGTGTTTATATAGCCACGAGGGCAGGTGTGTGCCAATGCCCTGGGCCAGGCTTGGCTGGGAGCTGAAGCCCTTGTCCTTCAGCAGCCTGAGGCCAGTCCATGGCTGAGGTAGATGGGCATGGCTGTGTGAGAGCCCTGCAGCTGCTGCTTGGGTGGGCTGGAGGCCAAAGCTCCTCAGGTATCTTTCCTATTTTCCACGTGGCCACCATCCTGGTCAAACTGTACCTCCCACTGTCAGAGAGATTTGGGAATGCATCTTCTCTGTTGTTCTAGTCCTTCTTCTTCTCTGGTGTATTACCAACTCATTTGGATTCTTGCCTCTCTCTTGGGAGCCTGTTGAGCTTCCTAGAGGACTCATTAGCCAGGAATTACGAAAATGCTGACACCCATTTATCCACAGGATCTGTGCACACTTTCTTCCAGGTCTGTACAGCATCATCCAGTACCTCAGTTCAGATTTCTTCATCATCCAAGTTCACAAAGATGGCATTGTGTGGGTGACAAAAACTGTGAAGACTGTGAATAGTTATATCCCTCCCTAAGAAACAGGGAAGGGATGAGGTTTGCACTCTCCCTGTGGCTCACACAGACTTGGGGCTGTCACTGGAACATGTGAAAATGGAGTTTGTGCTCCAGATTTCAGAAGAGAAGGGACTCAGCCATGTGACCAACGGGCTCCTTCAGCTTTGGCCCAACCTTTGTATGAAGGGGCAATGCAAGTGGGAAATGCCGTTAAGGTAATTTTTTTTTTCCTTCATAAAGTGCAGATGAAGGCCAACAGTGAGAAAATGAAAGATGTTTCTTGTGGGAGATCTCCCAGATTGTTCTTCTGGCAAAACCAATCAGGGCCAGGAGGGCTCAGGAGCACATGGCACCAACTGCTGGCAGAAAGCCGAGCTCACTGCATCCCAGGAGGTGTGAGGTGAGCTGGGAGGGGCAGTGCTCTTCACCAAAACCCCAGCTCTCCTCATCTCAAGTGGACTTTTGCTGAGGTGGCCACTCCACTGCCAGGCAGCTTCTCCCGTGTGCATCCTCTGTTGTGCCAAATCTAGAGGATAGAACAGAACAAGGCAGCAGCTGCTGCAGGTGAAGGTCTCCAGCCCATCTCCCCCATGTTCCTGAGCTCTCCCTTTCCCACGGGGATCCAGCATGTGGGACATCTCTGGCACAGCTGAACCCTGTGTCCCCCACCATCCTGGGGTCTTTGAGTCAGGGTTGATGGTGTGTCTGTGTGTTTGTGTTCCAGCTGCTGCTCTTCCTCCTGCTCATCCCAGCAAGGTGGGAACTGGATGTGTTCCTTCTGTGAGAGCTCTGGGATGGGGTAGAAACAAAACCAGCCCCAAACACCCAGGAGCCAGCCTCCCCGCACAAAGCCATGAGCCTGGCTTAGGAGTTGTGATGAGTAATGAAAGAACTACATAGTCATTGTTTTCAGCCTGCAGGGTGCAGCAGTAGCACATTTTAATGGAACAAAAAAAAGAACACCAGTTTGGAAGGGATCTCAAGGTGACCTGGTCTAACCTCCCCTGGCAAAAGGGTCTAGATAAGACAGCCCAGCACCCTGTGCAGCTGATCTGAGAAGTGTGCAGTACTGGGGAATCCACCACTTCCCTGGGGAGATCATTCCAATTACTGAGATGGGGCTTCCAGATTATTTGAAGTCTTGGTCATAGAGAGCAGAAACTTCTTCTGAAAATAGTTTGTTTAGTGGAACTCTGTTCCAGTGTAAACTCGAATGGACTGTTCAGTTCTCATCTATACCAGTAAAAATCCCTATCAGCCCCATGCCATGCCCAGATAGTGGAGGGTAGAATATGCTTCATTTCCTTCCACATTGTTTTCTCTTTTACTCTTAGCAATGTTTCACAGTATAAAGCATCCAAACTACAACACTTCACATTATTATTGCTCCCCTTCAAAAGAAAACAAAACAACAACAACCCATCTTTATTGGGCATTTTCATTCTTGGCTTGTGCAACTTCACCAACTTTTATCTCCCTCCTTCGAGCCGCAGCTTTTCCCAGCTCATCTTTGTAATCTGACATTGTGATTTGTTCACTTGTGTGCTTGTTTTTCTCCTCGAAGATTTGCTGAATCACTGGGGAGGAGGCAAGAGCTGTAGAGCAGCTGGTGCCCAGAGATAAAACCACGGCCACATCCAGCCTTCAGGGTTTGCAGGTGACATCCCTTCGGTTGAAGGCCTGAGTCACATTCCCTTCTGAGCTAAGATTGCTGGGGACTTTGGGATTGAGGAAGTCAGGATGAGGAGGTGGTACCCCCAAAAGAGAAATTATTGTTCCTGATAACCACAAAGTTTGTGTTGTATCTTCTGCAAAATTAATAATGATGCTGTGAGAAAACTTGCAGGCTGGGGACTAAATCCTGCTGACTGTTGGATGTTGTGTCCTTTTGAAATCCTTAGGCACTGTGAGCTCTTCAAATGCAAAGTATCATTAATCTTGCTGAGCTCTCCACCACCACTGTTGTGGCACTGTGCAGCAGCACAGGGACATGGCTCTCTGACTTTCCAGCTGTTTCCCTACATTCCAGGTAACATGAGAAACCTCAGCTGTCTCATGCACACTCGCTCTGAAACCCAAGGTCTTCCACCCTGTCAGCTCTGCCTTTAAGACAGTAGAAAATGAGTTTTCTGCATATGTCATAAGTATCATACAGAATGCAGAAAGAAAATCTTACCAGTAGTACATGATCCTTTTCCTAAGAAAAGAGTTTTAACTTGGGGTGTTAGTGACTAAGTTTTAGTACATCAAGGAGGTAAGACAAAAACTTGGTTAACAAACAAGACTGCAAGTCCAGCTCACCTGAGTTCCATTTCTAGTTGTCCTACTCCAATTTAGGCAAATATTTTAAGGTGCAAAATGCAGGTTGGCAGATCTCAATGCAGAGACCTTGCTTTGATGCTTTATGGGGTTTTATGTGGGATTTTTCACAATGCCACTCCAGTGTATTGCTGTGCACGTGTAGGAATTCTACCTTGCTCTTATCTGCAGATCTTGAAGCTGCTACAGGCTGGATCTAAAAAAGGAGCTGAGGCAGGGATGTCTGACTGACACACTGGCTCACCATGCCCACACTCTCAGGATGGGGCCCTCTCAGGAACAGGAATGCTCTGTCATGTCCAACTTCCCCTTCCTCAACTGAGACAAGAGATAACTTCTATTTTATAAAGAGAAGAAACCAGTGGACTTGACCACTGCTAAAAATCCCACCAAAGCTCCTAATATAGAAGAGCCTGGGATGTAAGATAAAGTGCCATTGCTTTAAAATTATCCAAGAGGAAGGCAGAATCAATGGGGACAGGGTTTTAAACCCCATGTTCTTCATGAGGAAGCCTTGAACCTCAGAATTGTTTTGGCTGGTGGTGAATGTGACTTGTACTTGCTGAGGAGCCCTTGATGCACTCAGGAATTAAGTGGCTTAGAGGTTGCTCAGGACCTGGAGAACAGCAGATTGTGAGTCGGAGCAGAATCAGCTGTGAGAAACTCGGCCTGAGAGTGGTGCAGAAACCACAGGGCTGTGACTCAGCTCATGTAACTTTAGATGACTACAGATACCGGGCTCCCTCTCTTCAGGGAGAGAAGTAGGTGCATACAGGGCAGGACTTCAGCCCTGCTTGAGATCTGTGGTTTAGGAGGAGCCAAATCGCTTCCTAGATATGTAACTTATCAAAAAGGGAGCCTTTGAGTCACCAGCTCACAGCAGAGATCTCCTGACCTACTGCAGAAGTTTCCTGCCTTGTATCCCATGAGGAGCCTGGGACAGCACCTGCAGCCAGGCAGCCAAGGAGGAGCACATCCTGCCAGCACAGGGGCAGGGCTTGCACTGGGGCCATCTGTCACCAAAATCCCCAGATACAGGGGGAGCAAAGACACCAGGTTGACCCAAAGGTGGTGGGATGCAGGGTGAGGGCTGTCCACATGGTCTGGATCAGCAGTGACCTGCTGACAGCGTGGTCTGACAGGTTTAAGAAATGTGTTAAAGCTGCTGGTGTGGCACTGGCTCATCCTGCACGGCCCAGCCTCACTAGGGGAACCAAGCAGAGGGTGTGCCCTGCAGGAATGTGTTATTCCCGTCCCTGACATGGCTGAGGTGTGTGGACAGGGAGCTTGCACAGGTCTAAGGGAGCCCTGGTATGATCTTCAGCTGTATTGATGTAGTTATTGCTGCCCTAGGAGAAGGTGTGAAGGGGCTTTTGCTGGCTCATGCTTTTGCAGCTCAGAAGGGAATGGTCAGGTTTTTGCCTGTTCTTCAGAGGTTTTTACTATTTTTCAGAGACACAGCAACTATCTGTACCCCAAACCTTAGTGACTGATGTGACTCTGAAGTGGTGGATCCCCCTCCCAAAGCTGAGGGAAGGCAGAGTGGAGGAGAAGTGCTGCTCTGGGCACTGAACAGCAGCAGCTTGCTCAGTAAGCCTCGGAATTGTTGGCTGTAAATCTGACTCTCCCACTGGGCACTGCTCTAAGAAAAACCTTCCCCGTGCTCTCCCTCAGGCCCTGACGTTCACATTTGCAGCTCCCAGGCTGCACTTACCCGGGGTATTTGCATGACTGGGGGCTCCCTGGGTGCCCGGGTGGCAGAAGCGAAGGGCTGACAGGCCTTTCCTGCCAATCCGTCTGTTGTTCAGATGAAGTGGTTGGAAAGTGCTCACTCTCCAGTTCCCTCTTTGGCTCAGGCACTCTGATAAGGCATGGGCTGTCCTATCTTGCCCTGGGAGCTGTTCCTCCTCCCTAACAGGCTCCCTTCCCCGGCTGACAGTTAGCAGCCGGCAGTGCTTGATAAACTTATCAGACCAAAGCTGAGCTCAGTGCACGCTCAGCTCCTCCCCAGCCCCAGATTTCCCCATTCCTAGGAACTCTCTGCTCTCTGCCTGCCTTGCTGTCTGGTACAGTGAACACAGATCCCCCTTGGGCCCACAGGTCAAAATCAGCCCAAGGAACAGATTGAGAAGGGCTCAGATTGAAGCAACACATTTAAAGTGAGGGCATCGAGTGGGATGTTTACACCCAAATCCAGCTCTGTCTCTCTCCTTGCAATATTATTCACCAGCGGAAATGCTCCTGTCTGGTTTATCCTCCCTGTGTTGCTGCTTGCCCTGTTTCTCTGCTGGTTTTGAGTTAGGGTCTCACTGTGCCTGCCTGCAGGATTCCCGAGGCAGCTGTGGAATGAGGGTGCTTTGCTGGATTCAGTTCCTATCATTCGTTATTGGTGTCGCAGTTGCACTCGGGCGTTCCAGCCCAGATCAAGGCTCCATTGTGCGAGGTGCTGGATGTGGCAGATAAGGAGGAGCAGTTTCATTCCTGACTATCTTACCGTTAAAATAAACAAGTGAAATGAAGGGGAGAGGGAGAATTATTATCCTCCTCTCACAGATGGGGTGAAGAGCTTCTGAGAGCTTCACAGTGTGCTGAACAACTTCAGAAATCCAGCACTCAAGTCTTGCCCGAGGTCATGCAGGAAATGTGTGGCAGATTTTAAGTCTCAGTTTGGAGTTGCAGCCTTCAGATCAGTGTGTGTCCATGGTGACTGTTAGTTTTAAGATGGTGGGTCAGAAATTCTGCAGGGATCTGTGTTTTCTTCCCTCTCATCCAGCACAGAGATTCACTATCCTTGAATAATTTTTGTGTGGCTATTCTGGGTAGCCTCCTCTGTGTGGATGTGCTATTCCAGGTGAAAAGGGGGGGAAAAAAAATCTCTGCTTTGTGAGCAGATTAATTGTTTGTGACATACTTTTTTTTTTAATTATTATTCTGTAGCAGCTTTGCAGGTTGAGCTCCATATCCATTCCCATGTTAGGCACCTAATGGCAGGCAGGAATGTTTTCCCTGTGCAAGGAAGCCCTGTGTATGCAGCTATTTCTGGGAGATTGCCCCATGCCTTCAGGTTTCCTTAATGTGCTGATGAGCTGGAGCTAAATTGCTGATGTGTCTCCATCACCTACGACTGGGGAACAGCCTGCTGCCAGGACAAGGCACTCTGCTCTTATCTTTTTTCACTGACAACACTTTCTCCTAATGTCTAAGGCGGAAAGCAACTGGATTCAGCAAGTAACTTTTACCAGTATAACCTGCACCCAACCACAGTATAATTCTTCCCTGTCCTTCCTCTCAGTTCTTTTTAGGGTTTCCCTAACAATTACCAACACAAGAAAGCTTCAGCATCTTGCCTTCTCCAGAACTGCACTCCATGAGGTTAATCCAACCTGGAGACAAGTTCCAGCCTAATGCTGGGAACATCCCTCTGCTTCCTGCAGGTGTCCCGTGGCTCTGGCCTCATTAGGAAAACAGATTCATCCCATGTCCAAACTGAAATCCACCCTTAATCATAGCTCTCCTGGGCTGCTGCTCTCAGTGCCTCAAGGCTGTCTGGAAGACACAGAGGCACCTCTCTCCTCCTGACAGATGCCCGGGGTTAGTGCTTTGCATGTCTCTCATTTGCTAAACAAAACAGCCCAGAGACCAGGATTTTTTTTCCCTAGCAATAAAGGGAAGAAGGTGTGAAGAGGACTGGGGAAGTACAGGATACAGGGCGGGCTCAAAGAGAGGCAAAAACAATCAGCTCTTTCTTCGGCCACAAAGATTAGTTGAGATTTTGCTTTTTGCTATCTTGTTTCCTTGATTGACCAGAAAGTTTGTGATGCAAGGGGAGGTGGTGGGAAAGGGGTTGTAGCAGAGTGATCAGAACTGAGGAGGATTTGCATGTTTGGAGAGCAAGGCCAGGTGTGTTTGGAGTTGGTGACAGCCACGGTCTGATCCTGGCAGGTGCTGAGCATCCTCGGGTACCCGTGGTGTAGATCCAGCAGCTCCAAGGATCAGGGCAGCCCTTTGCCTGCTCTTTGTAGGTCTGCCCATGGCTGGTGCCATGTTGGGAGTGAATGAAGGGCTGTGGGGCTCTGTCTTGCTTTGCCTTTGGGCTGCTGGCCTAAAGGAATGCCAGGGCCTGGGCATTAGGTGATCTGAAAGTGCTTACTCAAGAGGAAGAAACTGTAGTGTCTTAATGCAATACGCTGCAAGTTAATTCCCTGTCCTCCTCCTCCCTTCTCGGGTCACTCCTGTCTCTGGCTGTTGTGTCTCTTGTGCCTTTGCCAGCTGGCCCCCATCCACAGCCTGTGCCCCTGGAGATAGCTCCCTGTGCCTGTGGGAGTGGGTCAGCCTGCATCCCCCACACTGCTCTGCCCACAGACAAGTCCTCCTGAGCGCTGCAGCCATCTCCCAGTGTGCTTCTCCACTTGCTGCCCATCCAGCTAAAGTCGTCCCTGGATCTCCTGGGATGTGCTCCCCAGGCTCCTCACAAATACCAGGCTAAGGCTGACGCTGCCTCTCCAGTGTAGCTGCTCTTCAGGAATATCTGTGCTCAGTAACCAGCCCTGGAGTCCTGGGGAACCAGAAGACAGGGCTGGGGTGATGTGTGCTGTGTTAGGAGGGAGAAGCAGGCTGCAGGAGCACAAAAGAGAGAAGATCCCAGCTGTCCATTGAAGGTTATAGCTCCTCTGTACCATGGAAATCAAAGCCAGGAATGAAAATCAAATGGATACAGCAGCTCCTCTTCACGAGGCTCAGAAGAACCAGCTGCCTGGTTTGGTTTTATAAGCAGTCAGAGGCACCTTTGCCCATCAGTGTGTGCCAGCACTTGACTCCAAATGGCTGAAACTGAGGAGCTTTACATGAGTCAGGCACACCTTCCCCAGGGAAGTCTGTGCTGGTGTGCCCATGTGGTTTGGGGCCGGAGGGTTTTGCTCCTGAGCAGTCCAGATGCTGACACCCTCTTTGAATATTTCTGTTTGAAGATTTGTAGAGGACAAGGGGAATGACAAACACGGTTTGCATTTTGGGCAGTAGTTTTAATAAGCTGACATGACTTTACCTTGAGCAAGGCTTGTGCACGTGTGAGTGTTCACACGAATGTGTCACCATCAGGACCTGGGGACAGCTCCATCAGAAGTTGTCCCCTTCCCCAGAATGACTCAGGAAAGGACAGCAGGGATTTAATGGGGCCTTTGGCACTGTCTGTTGGACACATTCTGTGTATCTGGTGTGGCCCTCCTGCTCTGGAGAGCTGACTCTGTCTGTGTGGGGCTCTGCACCAATCTGCCTCCAGGATGAATGTCTCTCTAATGGCAGCTCTTTTCTGCATGTGAATGTCCATCTTTATTCCCTCTCAAACCATACAGAGCAATCCTGTACTCTTTCCCTTCTCATTTTTCACCTCATCCCCACTGCCTGTGTCCCCAGAGTCAGGTATGAGCCATTCTTGAAGTTGGTATTTTGAACATGAAATACTCTGTGTTAGCCCAGTTACTAAGAAGGAACAGATTTATCAGATAAATCCCAGCAGGCCTGTACATGTCACTGTCTGGTATAGTGCAATAAAAATATACATTAGAATAAGTATAAATACATATTTACAGTGTACAAGTAAAGCCAGGAGTACAGACTCTGGGTTTGAGTTTCCAGATACATATTAATGACTTACAGCTTAGGCACAGCATAAAAGGGGCAAGTACATTTTCGGTCTTAGGAGAAAAACTTGGGATTTACTGCAGTGGAACTGAGGGCAGCTCTCTCCTGGCAATACATGAATTTTCCACTTGGACCATTTTGTCTTTGCCTGTGATGGCAGCCTTCCTTCATAAGCCTTTGGAGTGCAGTGCCACAGCCCATTCCCAGGGTAATTCCCACTGGTGTCATTGTGCAAGGCTGTGAGTTCAGGGATGCTGTTGTGCAGTGAGCCATGTGCTGCTACAATGCCCCAATTAACTGGAAACACTTGTCTTACTAATGCTATAATAATACTTTGTCCTTCCTGTTAGGAACTCAGGGGACTCCACAAACCTGAGTGAATGACCCCACATCACCAGGAGGGGTGGCAAAACAAAAGCCCAGTGCAGTGACTTGCCAAAGGTTATAGAGAGAGGATTTGGCAGAGCTTGGGGGGGAACTGGTTCTTTACTTGTTCCAGTGCTTTGCTTCAACCCCTAGACCTGGAAAAAGGAGGAAATACCACAGCTCTCTTTGTATAATATTTGTGAGGTACTTGCATGCTCTGCCAACTTGCACAGGCTCAGTCACTTCCTCCTTGAGGAGAGTGGCTGGCAAGCAGAACTCTGGCCCTGGACATCGATATCCAGGGCCACTCCTGCCCATGCAGTGACCCAGCATTGCTAAGGACAGCTCTAAGCTGGCATGTCCAGCATGCAGTGAAATGCTGTGGGACATACCAGCCTGGAATCCAAGGGCAGCCAGGCTCTCCTATGGTACCAAGACATGGGGCTTATTAGCTCCTGCCTGGTGCTGTGGTGTGGTTCTTCCTGGAGCCTGCTTGGGATCTCTGCAGCATGGAGTGTCTAGGAATGTATTTAGAGACCCCTGTTATCAGCTAGGGATAGGAGCTGTTTCTTCAGTATTTTCCTCCCACTCCAAGCTAAAAATACAGCACAGTTAACTTGTCATTTGATCACAGTAAATGCTCTGCTGAAAGAAATGACTTTAGGTGTCTGTTGGCAGAATTTATGGCCTGGGCAAGTCTCTGCAGAAGGCCTGCCCAAGCTGAACACAGCTGACTGAATGCAATCTATTTGCGTGCCCTGGGCTTATCTTCCCAACCATCAGAGCAGAACATGGTTACAGCACCAGCTTGGCACAGATTGCTGCAGCCACCAGCCCAGGAGTTCCCCCCTGCCTGCTGGGCAGCCTGACGAACCGGATTCTGCTGCTGGTGTAAATCCAGAGTAATTGTGACCTTGGAGAAATTCCTCTGGATTTGCACTCGAGCAGGTGATGTCAGGTGTGGCCTGGTACCTGTTGCAATCAAAAAGCGAAAGTTCCCACAGGCTTCTTGGGGACGTGCAAGGCCCTGTGGTGCCAAACACCAAAGCCAGCGCATGACTTGGCCAGTCCCCAGGAGAACACAGGACACCACAGGAGCTTTATGAGGTGGATTGAGGTGCTGGGGACAGTCTTCTTCCTTGGAGCATGAAGTGGGAGCTCCAGCAAAGGTCTGGAGCCACCCCTCACTTGAGGCTGTGCTGGGTTTCTCGGTGCCGCCGCAGATCCACCTTGCGCTGGAAGCCCTTGGCACAGAGCTCGCAGCTGAAGGGTTTGAAGCCGGTGTGTTTGCGGCTGTGAGTGATCAGGTTGGAGCTCTGGCTGAAGGCTTTGCCACACACCTGGCATTTGTGGGGCTTCTCCCCTGCAGGGCACAGAAAACGGTAAAAGAAATGCTTTAACAGGTGAAGGAAGGGAGGTGGAAATGCCTTTTAGCAGACTCAGACACGACTGGCTGTGCTTGGGCATCAGGGTGCTGCCAGCCCAGCTGTCCTGGTGATGTGTCTGGATTGTGATCCAGCACCTGAGGGTGGGAAGAACCAGGGACAGTCCTTTCCAGCTGAGTGACCCAAGCTCTGCATCCAGAGCTGGGTACAACCACAACATGCACCAGAGGCTGGTCAATAACCACCCCCTCGTCACACAGAGGAGGATGTGCTTCAACCTCCTGCGCTCTTACCACACAGGAAAAAACGACTTTCCAGTGCCTCTGGACACAGCCTGGTCCAGTATCTCTGTGTCTGGGCACTCTGTATGTGCATTGGCATGATGGGCTCTGATTTGCATTTGGTTATTGGAATAGTTTGTTGCTCACCAGTGTGGATGTACGTGTGTTTCTTCATGTCTGATTTCTGGTGGAAGCGCTTCCCGCAGTACTGGCAGGGATAGGGCCGTGTGTCCGAGTGGATCAGGAGATGAGTGGAGAGGGTGGAGGAACGTTTGAAGGTCTTCCCACACATCTTGCACTCAAAGCTTCTTTCCTGTTGGGGAAGGAAAATCATGGGACGTCTGAGGCTGCAAGACATGTGACAGAGCTTGAAGAGTGATGAGAATTGTAGATTTGATAAGCAAATCTCCTTGGCTCGTGGACTGATAATGCTGGGTGCAGCACAAAGGGAGTGCAGGGAGGGTTAATTATGGAAATGGATCACATCTTGTGATCCAAACTCCTGCACCCTTTAGCAGGAGGTGAGGCACAGAAGAGCGAGTAGATCCTCCCTTCCTTTCCAAGGAATCCTCAAGGGCAGTCTGAGATTTGTGAGACCAAGAGCTATGACCTGCAGTCTTCAGAGCTCCTGTCCTTGTCACTGGGTGCTACAGGAAAGACACCATGTTTGTAACCTAGGAAATGTCACTTCCTCTCTAATGGATTAAGCAAGAGCTGAGGTCCAGAGCTGGTTCTCTGGAACCATGCCACCCACCTGGGAGTGAATGTTGGTGTGCTGCTCCAGGCTCACAGCGTGCCCAAAGGTTTTGCCACACACTTCACAAGCAAAGGGACGAGTCCCACTGTGAGACCTTCGGACATGGACCTCCAGTCCGTGGGGAGTGGAGAACACCTGCAAAACAAAATCCCAGTGATTTTCTTGACACGATGTGGCTGCATGTCTATCTCTCTTTCCAATTCCTTTCCTTTATTTCATTCTCCCCTCTGCTGTGCCATGTGAACTGCAGCATTCCCAGTGCCTTTGTACCTGCTCTCCTGAGTAGGGACCCACTCTGAGCCACACACTTTGGTGTGACCCAGTGAAATGCTGATGTGTGCAATAAAAATCCCTTTAGACCCTCCCCATCCCGTAGGTTCTCATCCAGCACACACCTTGTTGCACTTCATACAGTGGAAGGTCTCCATGTCCGAGGAATAATGCAGGCTGTAATCCAGGGGGGGCTCAGTGCTTGGCAGGAGGTGGCTCCCATAAAGGCTCACGGGGTGCTCCAGGAGGGCTGACTGCATGCTGGAAGACATCTGCTGGTAGCTGTATGGCACATGGAAAGCATCCCAGGAAAAGCCAGCTTTGTAGAAGGTTGGGGTGCTTGCTGTGTTAGTGCAGTCCTTGATCTGCAGCCCTGGCATGGCCATCTCTGAGTTTGCAAAGGAGAGGGAGAAGTGTCACACCATTGTCTGAAGTTGGGCACCTGTAAAAAATTCTCCATCTCCTGTTTCCCCATCTTGCCTGACCTCAGGAGTTGCAGTTGGCAACTTCTCCTTGATTCAAATCCTGATTCCCCAGGCATAGTTCCTGTCCTGACTTTGATTTCAATCTCAGGAAATTTTATGGCAAGGAATGCCATGGAAATTTTATGGATAAGGGAATATTAAGCCCCCTACTAGCCCTGCTTCATGTGGTGTTTGAATAAGTTTCCTGTGAACACCTGCCTTGACCCACATAGCACAGAGCTGCATTAAGATGGAGAGGCTCAGTCATTGGGAATAACAGCATTAGCCTTCATTCTTTCTGACCTAGACCAGAACTGTAAAGGGAAATACAGCATGCTCCTGATGAGTTCTGCCTGTGACAAGTTTGACCAATGATGTCAAAATAAGAGCTGTCATTTACTGAAAATCTGGGCCCAGTTTTAAGGGGCCACATAAGCAGCCCAGCCCTGACCTCTTCTATAACTGGGTTTTGGGTAGCTGACCTTGAGCTGAAGGGCCTGGCAGCATCCTGCTCAGGTACTGGACAGGGACACTTTCTTCTTTCAGTTCAGGTGGGTCCTTTTCTTGTTTAGGAACCACACATTCCAGGTCCTGTTTCTTGATGTCCTCCGGCGTCCTCTCTCCTGTGGCTTTAACACAGCAGGGTCACAGTTATGTCACAGTTATGTCATTCTTGCTGTTACAAGAAGAGTCTGTTTCAGTGAATTTTGCACTCATGTATGAACTCATGAGCCCAACTCCCTGAGGAAGTGCAGAGTGGTGCAATCAGCATTCAAGGTCTGCCCATTGCTGACAAAGGGAAATTCCAAGCAGGATGAGATAGGCAAGGCAGAGAGGGGCAGGATGAGATGATAGGATCCTTGATACCCAATATAGTTCGAGCAAATCAACCCTGGAATTGTGTCTGTAGGAATAATTTCCCTATTTAAAACCATTTCCGTTTGTGTGGGTAACTAACAACCACTAATTATTAACCTCCCCACCCCTCTCCTAAGAGAGTTGGGTATTGTTAACCTGGATTTATGGACAGCCAAGTAGGGAAGCAGAGAGGGGAGGTAAATCCTTATGCACTGAGTTTTATCTCCTCCTGCCCACACTCCCATTTATTTCTCCATGCTTGTCCCAGCCCTTAAAGACACCAACCAACCCTTGTTAAACTTTGTAGTAAGAATCTAAGATGAATGGAGGTCCAACATGTGTCTCCTTTCTGCTGGAGATGGGACAGATCTGGTGAAGGACAATATTTATCCGTTGTGAAAATCTGCCACTGCACCAGACAGACACAACAAATGCCCAAAGGATGATGGCAGGAATGAAAATTAAAATGTCACCTCCTTTCTTTTTTATCAAACTTATCTCAGGACTGGACTCTAATTTGATAGCCAGGGCTGGAACAAAGGGTAAGTTGATCCTAAATTTGAATAAAGAAAATTTGAATGGTGCCTGAAGGAAGAAGACAATTAACCTGGCCCTGCCACTGCCTGGATGGTTGTGGGAGAGCAGGAGCAGGGGGAGGACAGCAGGGACAGAACTGTGTTATGTGGTGTTAATACAGCACACCAGGAAGAGCTGGTAACACACTGAGAGAAGATGCAGTCCAGAGGGAATGTGGGCAGTGAACACAGGAAACTGGAGATGGAGGTGGCAGAGCTGTGACTTTGCAGAACACTGGCAACCAAGTGCAAGCTCTTTTCCCTGCTGTTAGTGGCCTGAAGTTGGTCATTTTCCCCAAATGTGACCAGCTCCACATGGCAATCTTACATCTCAAATCACCCCAGCAACCGAGCAGGAAACAAAGAGAGGATCTAAATTTGGGTTCAGTGGGACATTGTGGATTTTAGTGTAGAGAAAGAACACACATTAAGGGATCAGTTTGCCCTCAGACTGACATCCCTGTGTGGAAACCCTTGGACACTTTTTAGCTCACTCATCCTGCTCAATTATTGATTTACCTTGCTGTGTTCCTACAAGTGGATGCAGTGGATGGATTGACTCACCAGTGAAGGCAGAGGGCACTGGACCCCAACTGAGGACTGGCAGGTCATCGTCCACAAAGCGGTGCTGGTGATAGGTGTGAGCCTTTTTGCTCTTCACCAAAAAGGAACGTGGCATCTTCCATTCACTTTCTGGGATGAAACACAGGAAAACAGCAGGTAAATCTCTGTGGCTTAGGCAGTAACTTCCCTTTTGTTCAGATTAAGGGCACTCTGTGAAAATCACACTTCACAATCTACCCCAGGCTGAGGCAAAGGATTACAGCAACTTTTATGTTGTAGCTGGAGAAACAGGGACAGGCTTAACCTGAAAGCTGTGTTAGAAACCAAAACTGTCTGTGGCAGACATGTTGGAATCCAGGATCTGTCTCTTGTAGTCCTGCCCTGACTGCAGGACAGGCTGCATCTCTGATCTTCTGCTTCCTGAGAGGATACAGTGGGAACCACTAGAGATCCCCACTGGAGAAAATCTGAGTGTTTGCACTGCTCCTGGAAGGGCCCAGTCCCAAGCCATGACCTGAACTCCTCTGTGAAACTACTACACAAACAATAATGATAGAAACATCATCAGTAATAGGAGAGAGATAGAGGGAAAACCCTGCAGAATGGCGTGGAGGGTTTGCCTCTTGTTTGAGTAGTTTAGTTCTGGCTGACAAACAACAGGGAGCAGAGGCAGAGCAGGATGGCTGGCTGAGAAGTTACCTTTTGGAGCCAACTCAAATACTGCAGACCGTTGAAATGGCGGGTTCGGGACAAACATAAAATGCTGAAATTTAATCATACCAAATTCTCTTGCAATACATGTGTTATCTTTGCTACCCAGAACCCAGCCCGCCCTGTGCCCGCTCCCTGGGGCTGCTAACTGCTCTCGTGGAGGCAGGGTGGCAACAGGGATGATGTGTGCAGGAATATCAGCTGGTGCCTTATTTGCATCTGTATTTGCATTTTCCCTTGGAATTGTTTGGCATAGTGGTACTAAAAACAAATCTTGCTTAATTTCAGTTGAAAAGTAGCACTAAGTCCTGGCTTTCTGTTGACTGGAAACTGTTATTAAGTTTTATTCTTTCCTGAGAGAAGTTCAGTGGAATCTACAAATCACTAAAGACAACTCCCCAAAATCCACCAAGTTTGCTCCTGTTAAGCAGGACTGACATGAAATTTCTGTCCAGTGTGGACTCCTGGAATCCCAAACAGCAGGGATGGAAGGGTCTGCTCCCTGGAGTTCAGAAGTGCCTGTATTACCCCTTCATGCTAAATATAATTACAGAGCCCAGTGGTTTTATTTAAAGCTCCGAGGGCCACATTTACAGTGGTGCCTAAAGCTGTGGGATTCCCACAGCCAGGTCTGCTGGGGACAGGGGGATCACCAGGTGCCCCCCAGCCCAGCTGCCTTTGGATATGCTGCTGTGTTTTTAAATCTGGCCCAGGATTCCCATTGTTCCATCTATGATTTCAGGGATAACTTGTCGGCTCTAACCATTTTTTCTTCTGAAATGACTCACCTGTTTTTCTTCATCTTTTTCCAAGAAATTTATGTGTAGCTTGAGATGAATAATAGAAAGCTGAGGCCAGGAGTAGATTTTTAATTTAATTTTAGAAAGAGGACAGAACAGTACTGAGGATGCACCATAAGCAGGCCCTTGAGGGAAGGGACACTGAAGTACATGGCTGCTGTTAGCTCTCCTGGAACTCTCTAATGAGGTTCATTCCAAGTGTTGTACAGAGTCTCTGCCCAGTGAAAAGCTGCAGGCACAGAAATAGCTCCAGCTCAGTACAAACACAGGAGTGTTCTGCAGGGGGTTATAACCCTTTAGCAGCTCTGCTCAGCCCATGTCCCTCCCATTCCAGCAGCACTGCTGAGCTCTTGGTCAGTCCCAGCTGAGATACGTGTGCATGGACCCAACTCTGCATTATAGACCTGCCCCAGGTTAAAATGCTGCCTCAAACCCTTTATACATGGAATTTCCACTCATGTCACAGGGATTTTCCCATGTGGTGGGGCAGGACTGTGTCCACAATGGAGGGTATTCATGCCAGGAAGCTTCAGACATGAGATTTCTCTGCCCGAATTAACCAGTTCTTTTCCCTGGGCTTCCTCCATGGTGGAGAAAGAGGCTCTGGCAGTGGTAACTCTGAGTGTAGGGTGAGATCCTGCATCCAGCTATGCCTGCTGGGACAGCCACTCTCCCTGCCCTCAGGCTAGAGAATCCCGGAGAATCCTGTGGCAGCAGCCGGCCAGCTCAGCCAGGTAAATCAGAGGGTTGGAGATGAGTGGCTTAAGCAATCCAGCAGTTTTATAGCAGTGCCCATACGCCAAGTACAGACAGCACTAAGCACAGCCCCTCTTTTCTGGTGGTGGTTGAAAGCAGATGTCCACGAATAAAAAGAATCTTTCTGGATGTGTTTGCCCCGGTTTATGCAAAAGTCAAATTTGGCCCAGTGTCCTGACTGCTGATAAGAGCCACGACTGAGCACAACGATCTTTAATGGACTGAACGTTGCAAAAGGAAGTCGCCTTCCCCCACCCCATTTTACAGAAAAAAAGGAACTGGGAGCCCAAAGCAGAGTTAATTAACAACTGCACTGGGCTGGCTTTGTGATTCACATAACCAAGGATAGAGGAAAGCTACAAGCAGAGATTGTGGGAGGAAAAAGTACTGTTTTTCATCGAAACTCCAGATTATCAGCAGCAAGTGATCAGCTGCTCCTAATGGCTCACTGTATTGCCCAGGAAAAGCAGTGCTATGGACAATGGACCCTGCTATGTTTTCGAGTTATTGAAGCTTCTCACAGAATATAGCTTCAACCTTTTGCTGAAAATTAAACTTTCTTTTTATGGAGTCTGTTCCTTTCAGCCCCTGTGGCAGCAGTTTCTACCTGGACTGGTAAGTGCACCAGGGAATTTATTGCTTGGGCAGGAGTGCCCATCCAAAATTGAAGTGTTCAGACATTTTTATTAATTCCATATAGGATATAAAACCAGTAGCTGGCTGGATCTGACATTCTTATTTGTTTGCCATTTGTGCAGTCTTATAATAGTGTTATCATGTGCCCTGAGGAAAAGACAGCAGGAGCCAAGGGGAAAAAAGCAGCTTCACTATTTTGGGTACCTCACCTGAAGCACCTTAGAAGGGTTTCTTTCAGCAGTTATAAATTCCCCAGTCAGATCTGAAAGCAGATCCAGCATTTGCATGTTCAAACTCAAAGTTCCTTCATCCTCAGCGATGCTTTCAGGTGATTTTATAGAGTATCCCATGAAAACTCTAATGGAATACTGGAACACTGCAGATGGTGCAAGAACCAAATTTAAAGGGTTTGGTTTTTAGTTGAGGAGTGGTTTCTGACTCCAGGATCCTCATTTTACTGGATCCTATGTTCCTCATGAAGCCCTAACTCTCACTGCACTGCACAACAGCTCTCAGCACCCAAACCCAAAGGATTGGTCCTTTGATGTAATTTAGAGGAAATTCATATTCTCACTGAATTAGGTTAGGAGATCTTTGGTGGGGACAGCATTTGCAGGACTGTGCCACGCTGAACCCAATTTGCAGTGAAAGCTCCATTCTAAAGCTGACTTGCATTTTTCTCTAAATTCGGGTAATTCTGTTTTCAGATTTACAAGGTTAATTGTAGAGAGCAAATACCTTTTCTTGAAACACTTAATTTTAACTAGTGTTACATTGCTAGTACTCGCTAGTAGTACATTACATCACATCTTCAAGTTGATGAGCATACAAAGTTTTGGGCTAGAACAAACTTATTTCCTTTCCAGTGCTTAATTAGTATTTATATCTTAATATTGATTTTTCTTTTTTTTTTTTTCTGGAAAAAGTGAAGCTTCCAAAAACACAGAATAGTTTATCTTTCAAAAGACCACATCTCTGAAGAAAACTAGCACGAAGCAGAATGATGCACCTGTGTTTTAAGAACCCAAATAAAACAAAATAAGAGGTTTTATGGACTCCTGACTCTTTAAATATAAGGTCAAATTTGAAAGAATTTCAGTCCTTTACAATAAAATTAATCATGACTTTCACCCTTGCAAAATCAAATGTACTTGGGGTGCGTAATTTAAACATTACTATTTTAGTGGAAAAATGAACAGGACATTTTTAATCCCTGTGGTGAGACTGGGTAAATGGACTTTATGGCGGGGGTAGCAAATTGTGATGGAAATTTTGTCCAAGAAGTGGAAGAGAAATGCTGGTATAGCTGTAGCACCCAGAAAAAAATGTTTAGACTAATTGCAGCATTTGTTCTCTAGAAACCTCACGTAGCTCCTTGTGATGTTGGGAATGCCACTGGCTTTAGGAAACTTTGCCTTGTGCTTCCATGGATGGAATTCTATAGTGCAATGTACAAAATTCCATATCTCCTTAAAGTACAGATGCACTTACAGTGTGAGCTTGGAAATAATTTGCTTTCTTGCTTAATGTATTGAATCAATCTGGTGATATGAGAAATATCTATAAATAGCTAATTCCTTATGCTAAAAATTGTTAGATTAATCAGCCTGTATTAAAAAAGGATGGAAAAATAATAAAAGATGGATTTGAAGCAAAAATCCTGAATGGGAGAGACTGAATTGTCATCTAGAAAAACTGGCTCAGGTGATGGCAGCAGAGGTGTGCTGCTCTCTGAATTTAAAGGTCTGGCCCTATAAAAGAAAAATTAAAAGGAAAAACACAGTTTGCCCTCTCCTCAATGGCAAAGTAAAAAAACTCTACAGCTAGAAACTGCTCCTGCTGATGGAGCTGTCTGGGTTGCAGGTACCTGAGACCACTGTCACACCTCTTACATTTTGTTCTATTACCATTTTTCCATGTGAGAGTGAAGTACATGGCATATAATTTTAAAAGGTTCAATTAAAATTAGTCAAGTGCACTATTATCATGAAGGAATCCTCAGGACACCTGGCTTAGGCAGTGGAATATGTTACATGTTTGCAGACACAAGTAAAGAAGAAGAAGGAGGAAAAAAGGTTAGAAAAACATATCAGAAAAATGAGAAAACCAATGAAATTAAAAGTGTTTAAAAGAATAAATCAATCACCTGTTTGAGGGACTTTGCTTTACTGGATTTGCCTTGAGCTCTGCCCAGACAAGCGAGACGTCGTCTTCTCTCGGGACTCCTCTTCCACTTTTTCACTTGGTTGCAGTCAGCTGAAATAGATACTTCTCCTTTTTTCTCTCTGTTTTTTTCCCCCTGTTCCCCTCCCTGATTTTTCAATCAGATTATTTGTGTCAAAATCTGGCGGTGAAGAAACAGCCAATAAGAGGCAGAGCCCAGAAAGTATTTGCTTATCAAAACTTTCCAGGACTTTGCAAACTTGAAGAGAATTCACGATGCCCAGCTCGAAGCCCCGGGGGCAGCACACTTCACTTTTGGGGGCAGCTTTGCCTTCTGCAGGAATACTCCTCTGTCATATTGACAAAAAGCATGACACAGGAAATAATGGACTGAGCAGGCATTTGTTATTTTGTCTTTTCTTTAAAAAAAAAAAAAAAGAAAGAAAAAAAGAAAAAAGCCCTTAAGAAACCTGTATTTTTACACACATTCATCCCCGCATCATATCTCTCACAAACAGACACACCATCTGTCTCACACACACACACACTCACATACTTGGGGCTCATAAACAAAACCATCGAGCACATATGCACAGAATTATTTTATTCCAGAATGGATCTTTTATCTCTCCAATTTCCAAGGAAAAACGAATAAATACTTGCACGGTATAACTGAAGAAGATGCGTGTTAATCACCCTTCATTTTCCCAGGCATATGTGTGTGCAATCCACACATATTTTAGGCGTTGCTCTCTCGATATACAGCTGTATATAGGGTATAAATATAGATTTAAGAAAGCTCATTAAGCAAGCTCATTAACAACAGCTTTGCAAAAAGCTCTTCAAGAGCAATAAAAAGAATTTGCACTTCTATCACTTGCTCTCAAAGAAGGTTTGAGAATTGGTTTGCAAATGTGAAACAATTGAGTGTCAAAGTAATGGCACAGTGGAAGGAGGGAGGGTGGAGCAGGGGCAGAGTGACAGTCCCCAGGTTGCTCTCCAGCACAGGTGGGAACAAGAGCTGGAGAAGAGTTTTTCCTTTCAGAATCCTTGGGCATGACTCTTATTTGGAGATAAACAAGGAGAGCTGAAATCCTCAAATACTTGGGAGAGAGAGAAGGGGAGTAATTCCTTGATTTCACATATTCTTTAGTTATCCCAACCCTCCTTCCTGTGCAGGTGCACAGTGGCATGAGCTGTGTGTGCCCTCAGATGTCCCCTCAGCCCTCAGATGTCCCCTCCTGTGTTCACAGCTCTCTCTGTGTATGGCTGGAACTGGGAGTGCAGAGATGTCTTCCAAGAATTTTATCATTTCAGAAGTAAGTGTACAGCAGCTGTTGTGTGCTGAGTATTGGAATGTCACCAGCAGGAAAATGCCTCTGGAGATGGAGTTTTCCTAGTCCCTGTGAGCTTCCAAATGCATTTCACTGTTTCCTACAGCTGCATTAACCCAGGGCTCTGTTGGATCCCTTTTCCTGCTGCAGCTCAGAGTGGTGAACACCAGGAAGTGACAACCTTTGTTCTGCCCCGGGACCAGCGGGAGGCTGGTGCTTCCCTGATGGAGCAGATGTGGTCCAGGGACACTTGGGGCTGATAGCAGAGGGATTTTGCATCCAGCCATGGCAGGGCCTGCTGTCCCCAATGCTCTGCCAGGAGTGCCAGCCCTGCCATTGCCCCATGGCACCGGCAGGGCTGTGCAATGGCGTTGATGCAACTCAGAGATAGGAGCGTGGATTTCACCCACATTGAGAAAGATTCAGATTTTGATCTTAACCCATCTGTCATTTACTGAGCGTAATTAATTCTTGTTGTTTATAGAAGTGAACAATCCCTTTTCCCGCTCCCTCCTCCCCTCCTTATTTATCTAGCCAGGTTTTGCATGAAAGAAACGTTCCCAAGGCATTGTGCTTGGAAGCTATTTGCATCCTCTTAAACACAGGCATTTGAAGGATTATGTTTCCCGCTACAAAAACAAGCATTGTTACAGAAACCCAAAATGTACATTGCAGCTACAGGGTTTCGTGTGAAGACAGTTACAGGAATTATACAAAACAGGAAAATGACAAGCTGCTGAAAGGCCTGAGATGTTATTTTATAAAACATTGGTGTCCCTTTATGCCAGCACCCCTGAGCACAGACTTGCCGTTGATACAAAGTACAAATGGCTGCAGAATGTGGCTCTTAAGACAGTTAGTCAGCCACCCCAAAAAAATCCCTAGAAAAGTAGTTGTGTCAAAATCTTTAATGTCCCTTCCAACCCAGGCCATTCTAAGATTCTGTGTTCAGTAAAACCTTCCCAGCCAGCTGATTTCAGAGGTGCTGCCAGGAGCACTGGGCACAGCCCTGCGGAAAAGCAGGATGACTCCATCTCCAGTGTCAGGAACAGCTGGATCAGCTGTTCTGCCTCCCCAAGTAGCCATGAGCTCACAAGGCCCAGATGTAAGTGCAGACAAACTGATCCCTGAGCTGACGGCACAGACACTCCAATTTAGCACCATTCTCACCACGCTGGAATGCCTGAAGGGAGATGGGGACACTGCTGTGGTTTCTTCAGCTCCCACCCACCCCTTCTCCCTTTATTTTACTTCAGAAATTCCTGTGAAGCAAAAAGCTGCAGGATGGGAGCACAGTCAGCTTGGTTTGTTGTGTTCTACTCTTCCCCGGATTTCTGTCTATGGCTTCTGCTCAACTCCCAGTTTAAACCACCATCAAAAGGTGATTTACACAGGCTGAATTACAAACCCAGAGAGCTGGAGGTGCATTTGGGGCTGGAAGGAACCTTTGAGCTGACCCCGTGTGGTCATTCTTATTTTATATTCTTCCTGTTGATATCATTTTCCCTGTTCTCTCTTATTTCAGGATCAGCAGAGAAGGGAGAGCCACAGAGGGCTTATCTGGGCTCCCAGAAGCTTGTCCTGGCCCTGACCCACACAGGCCATGGGGGACGTACAGAGTTCTTCTTGCACACAAGGACAGTTTCATTTTGTGTGCTGCTGTGAGTTCTTGCTACGTGTCACACGCTCCAGTGCATCCTAAGTAAATAGATTTTTAAATGTACAACTCAGTAATAATAAACAGGTTAATTACAACATAACACGTCCCTTCTAGTGCAGTTGTTTTTCCTTTCAAATCCAGCAGCAAACCCCTGCTATAGCAGCCATGATTTCTTTGTCAATTTGACTGTTACAGCAATTAAGTCCCAGTAAAATAACAGGACTAATTGCTTCCAGCTCTTTTCTGGTGCTCATCCTAATTTCCACTCTTTTCTGTGGCAGATTAAACAAACATGTCTTCTGCACATCAAGAAAAAAAATATTACCATCGCTCCATCCACACACAATAAATATTAATTGCCAGGCACAAGGCAGGACTAGATTAAAAATCTGCTGGCTGCAAGCAACTCTTATCTCATCACGAGGCAGGATGACCCATTGCAGGTGCAGTGGGAAGGAACTATCTCAGTCCTGCAGGGATGAGAGCTGGGAGACACAAAAACTGCTGCAGAAGTTAAAAATCAACCGGTATGTCTCAGATGGGGCTCTGATCTGCTTTTCTCTCCTTCCACCTATATTCCACCTTGCAAATTGAGTGCCTGTGATTCCTGCTGGCACCTGGGGACAGTTGATCTGGACTGCAGAGTCACATCAGGCACCCTCGGTGTGTTCTTGCAGAGCTGCTCCTTCTTGAAGAAGGAAAATTCGGAGAAGGAAAATTCAGAGAAGGAAAAATTGAGAGACGGAAAATTCAGAGATCCCACCAGCCTGGGGACTAAATGTTTGACTTGAAAACCTGTTGCTCGTGACACACAAAACCGAACGCTGGAGAACCTCACTGGTGGTGATTTCCTTTATTCCTTCCCACTCTGCATTTCCCACAGGGAAAGATTAACGTTTATCTGGCAGGATGAAGTGTTTGTGTGATATGGTTGGCATTTTAGGGGGGGAAAGAAAGAAAACAAACACAACGACAGAATCCTTGCGCACGGTTCGGATGACCAAGTCCTCAGGGATCCAAAACCACGAGACGGGAACACGCTTTGCACGTTCATCAATTAAAATCGGTGAGATTTGGGGCTCGTGCCGGCGGGTTCTGCCCGGCAGCCACACAGCCGCGTCCCGCCGGCACCGCTCCGCACACAGCGGCACCCCGAGCCCTTTTTTATTCCCTTTCAGCCCGCTCCGGCACTTCACACAGCCCTGGCAGCGGGCTGGCGGGGCACCGGGAGCACCGAGCTCCACCGTATACCCGCAAATCGCCCCTCGCCGCTCGCTCCGCCCGCGGTCCCTCAGGGCCGGGCCTTGTTTACCGCCCGCGCCGCCCCGCCCCCCGCATCACGCGACCTCCGCCGCCGCACCGCTGCCCCCGCCGAGATCCCTCCGCAGCGGGACACCGC